>OZ005762.1:7743635-7929535 GCA_963930825.1 Silvanus unidentatus
GATCTCCTAAACGGTTAAAGATAGGACATCGCAGTTTTTACCAGAGGATTTAGCACCTCATCTTACCTAAGATAACTTCTATAAGTCTACCCTCAAGAGTTGATAAAGGTACAAACGAATAAAATGTTTATATATCACATTTTCAAATATCTGTTTTTATCAATTTTACTCGATCTCCTAAACGGTTAAAGATTGGACATCGCGGTTTGCACCATATTTTACATAAAATAAGTCCTATAAGTCTACTCTTAAAAGTTAATAAAGGTATAAACGAATAAAATGTTTATACATCACATTTTCAAATATCTATTATTCTCCATTTTACTCGATCTCCTAAACGGTTAAAGATAGGACATCGCGGTTTTTGTAGTGGATTTAGCACCTCATTTTACATAAAATAAGTCCTATAAGTCTACCCGCAAGAGTTCATCAAGATACAAACGAATAAAATGTTTATATATCACATTATCAAATATCTATTATTTTCCATTTTACTCGATCTCCTAAACGGTTAAAAATAGGACATCGCGGTTTTCACCAGTGGATTTAGCACCTCATTTTACATAAAATAAGTCCTATAAGTCTACTCTTAAGAGTTGATAAAGGAACAAAAGAATAAAATGTTTAAATATCACATTTTCAAATATCTATTACTCCCCATTTTACTCGATCTCCTAAACGGTTAAAGATAGGACATCGCGCTTTTTACCAGTAGATTTAGCACCTCATTTTACATGAAATAAGTCATATAAGCCTACTCTCATGAGTTGATGAAGGTACAAACGAATAAAATGTTTATATATCACATTTTCAAATATCTATTTTTCTCCATTTTACTCGATCTCCTAAACGGTTCAAGATAGGACATCGCGCTTTTCACCAGTGGATTTAGCACCTCATTTTACATAAAATATGTCCTATAAGTCTACTCTCAAAAGTTGATAAAGGTACAAACGAACAAAATGTTTATATATCACATTTTCAAATATCTATTTTTCTCTATTTTACTCGATCTCCTAAACGGATCAAGATAGGACATCGCGGTTTTCACCAGTGGATTTAGCACCTCATTTTACATAAAATAGGTCCTATAAGTCTATTCTCAAGAGTTGATAAAGGTAAAAACGAATAAAATGTTTATAAATCACATTGTCAAGTACCTATTATTCTCCATTTTACTCGATCTCCTAAACGGTTAAAGATAGGACATCGCGGTTTTCAACAGTGGATTTAACACCTCATTTTACATAAAATAAGTCCTATAAGTCTACTCTCAAGAGTTGATAAAGGTACAAACGAATAAAATGTTTATATATCACATTTTCAAATATCTATTATTTTCCATTTTACTCGATCTCCTAAACGGTTAAAAATAGGACATCGCGGTTTTCACCAGTGGATTTAGCACCTCATTTTACATAAAATAAGTCTTATAAGTCTACTTCCAAAAGTTGATAAAGGTACAAACGAATAAAATGTTTATATACCACATTTTCAAATATCTGTTTTTATCAATTTTACTCGATCTCTTAAACGGTTAAAGATAGGACATCGCGGTTTTCACCAGTGGATTTAGCACCTCATTTTACATAAAATAAGTCCTATAAGTCTACTTTCAAAAGTTGATAAAGGTACAAACGAATAAAATGTTTATATATCACATTTTCAAATATCTATTATTTTCCATTTTACTCGATCTCCTAAACGGTTAAAGATAGGACATCGCGGTTTCCACCAGAGGATTTAGCACCTCATTTTACATAAAATAACTCCTATAAGTCTACTCTCAAGAGTTGATAAAGGTACAAACGAATAAAATGTTTATATATCACATTTTCAAATATCTATTAATATCCATATTACTCGATCTCCTAAACGGTTAAAGATAGGACATCGCAGTTTTTACCAGAGGATTTAGCACCTCATCTTACCTAAGATAACTTCTATAAGTCTACCCTCAAGAGTTGATAAAGGTACAAACGAATAAAATGTTTATATATCACATTTTCAAATATCTGTTTTTATCAATTTTACTCGATCTCCTAAACGGTTAAAGATTGGACATCGCGGTTTGCACCATATTTTACATAAAATAAGTCCTATAAGTCTACTCTTAAAAGTTAATAAAGGTATAAACGAATAAAATGTTTATACATCACATTTTCAAATATCTATTATTCTCCATTTTACTCGATCTCCTAAACGGTTAAAGATAGGACATCGCGGTTTTTGTAGTGGATTTAGCACCTCATTTTACATAAAATAAGTCCTATAAGTCTACCCGCAAGAGTTCATCAAGTTACAAACGAATAAAATGTTTATATATCACATTATCAAATATCTATTATTTTCCATTTTACTCGATCTCCTAAACGGTTAAAAATAGGACATCGCGGTTTTCACCAGTGGATTTAGCACCTCATTTTACATAAAATAAGTCCTATAAGTCTACTCTTAAGAGTTGATAAAGGAACAAAAGAATAAAATGTTTAAATATCACATTTTCAAATATCTATTACTCCCCATTTTACTCGATCTCCTAAACGGTTAAAGATAGGACATCGCGCTTTTTACCAGTAGATTTAGCACCTCATTTTACATGAAATAAGTCATATAAGCCTACTCTCATGAGTTGATGAAGGTACAAACGAATAAAATGTTTATATATCACATTTTCAAATATCTATTTTTCTCCATTTTACTCGATCTCCTAAACGGTTCAAGATAGGACATCGCGCTTTTCACCAGTGGATTTAGCACCTCATTTTACATAAAATATGTCCTATAAGTCTACTCTCAAAAGTTGATAAAGGTACAAACGAACAAAATGTTTATATATCACATTTTCAAATATCTATTTTTCTCTATTTTACTCGATCTCCTAAACGGATCAAGATAGGACATCGCGGTTTTCACCAGTGGATTTAGCACCTCATTTTACATAAAATAGGTCCTATAAGTCTATTCTCAAGAGTTGATAAAGGTAAAAACGAATAAAATGTTTATAAATCACATTGTCAAGTACCTATTATTCTCCATTTTACTCGATCTCCTAAACGGTTAAAGATAGGACATCACGGTTTTAGCACCTTATTTTACATAAAATAAGTCCTATAAGTCTACCCCTAAGAGTTGATCAAGGTACAAACGAATAAAATGTTTATATATCACAATGTCAAGTATCTATTATTCTCCATTTTACTCGATCTCCTAAACGGTTAAAGATAGGACATCGCGGTTTTCACCAGTGGATTTAACACCTCATTTTACATAAATTAAGTCCTATAAATCTACTCTCAAGAGTTGATAAAGGTACAAACGTATAAAATGTTTATATATCTTATTTTCAAATATCTATTATTCTCCATTTTACTCGATCTCCTAAACGGTTAAAGATAGGACATCGCGGTTTTCACCAGTGGATTTAGCACCTCATTTTACATAAAATAAGTCTTATAAGTCTACTCTCAAGAGTTGATAAAGGTACAAACGAATAAAATGTTTATATATCACATTATCAAATATCTATTATTCTCCATTTTACTCGATCTCCTAAACGGTTAAAAATAGGACATCGCGGTTTTCACCAGTGGATTTAGCACCTCATTTTACATTAAATAAGTTTTATAAGTCTACTTCCAAAAGTTGATAAAGGTACAAACGAATAAAATGTTTATATACCACATTTTCAAATATTTGTTTTTATCAATTTTACTCGATCTCTTAAACGGTTAAAGATAGGACATCGCGGTTTTCACCAGTGGATTTAGTACCTCATTTTACATAAAATAAGTCCTATAAGTCTACTTTCAAAAGTTGATAAAGGAACAAACGAATAAAATGTTTATATATCACATTTTCAAATATCTATTATTTTCCATTTTACTCGATCTCCTAAACGGTTAAAGATAGGACATCGCAGTTTCCACCAGAGGATTTAGCACCTCATTTTACATAAAATAACTCCTATAAGTCTACTCTCAAGGGTTGATAAAGGTACAAACGAATAAAATGTTTATATATCACATTTTCAAATATCTATTAATATCCATTTTACTCGATATCCTAAACGGTTAAAGATAGGACATCGCAGTTTTTACCAGAGGATTTAGCACCTCATCTTACATAAGATAACTTCTATAAGTCTACCCTCAAGAGTTGATAAAGGTACAAACGAATAAAATGTTTATATATCACATTTTCAAATATCTGTTTTTATCAATTTTACTCGATCTCCTAAACGGTTAAAGATTGGACATCTCGGTTTGCACCATATTTTACATAAAATAAGTCCTATAAGTCTACTCTTTAAAGTTAATAAAGGTATAAACGAATAAAATGTTTATATATCACATTTAAAATATCTATTATTCTCCATTTCACTTGATCTCCTAAACGGTTAAAGATAGGACATCGCGGTTTTCACCAGTGGATTTAGCACCTCATTTTACATAAAATAAGTCCTCTAAGTCTACTTTCAAATTGATAAAGGTACAAACGAATAAAATGTTTATATATCACATTTTCAAATATCTACTAATATCCATTTTACTCGATCTCCTAAACGGTTAAAGATAGGACTTCGCGGTTTTTATCAGTGGATTTAGCACCTTATTTTACATAAAATAAGTTTTATAAGTCTACTTCCAAAAGTTGATAAAGGTACAAACGAATAAAATGTTTATATACCACATTTTCAAATATCTGTTTTTATCAATTTTACTCGATCTCTTAAACGGTTAAAGATAGGACATCGCGGTTTTCACCAGTGGATTTAGTACCTCATTTTACATAAAATAAGTCCAATAAGTCTTCTTTCAAAAGTTGATAAAGGAACAAACGAATAAAATGTTTATATATCACATTTTCAAATATCTATTATTTTCCATTTTACTCGATCTCCTAAACGGTTAAAGATAGGACATCGCGGTTTCCACCAGAGGATTTAGCACCTCATTTTACATAAAATAACTCCTATAAGTCTACTCTCAAGAGTTGATAAAGGTACAAACGAATAAAATGTTTATATATCACATTTTCAAATATCTATTAATATCCATTTTACTCGATATCCTAAACGGTTAAACATAGGACATCGCAGTTTTTACCAGAGGATTTAGCACCTCATCTTACATAAGATAACTTCTATAAGTCTACCCTCAAGAGTTGATAAAGGTACAAACGAATAAAATGTTTATATATCACATTTTCAAATATCTGTTTTTATCAATTTTACTCGATCTCCTAAACGGTTAAAGATTGGACATCGCGGTTTGCACCATATTTTACATAAAATAAGTCCTATAAGTCTACTCTTTAAAGTTAATAAAGGTATAAACGAATAAAATGTTTATATATCACATTTTAAAATATCTATTATTCTCCATTTCACTTGATCTCCTAAACGGTTAAAGATAGGACATCGCGGTTTTCACCAGTGGATTTGGCACCTCATTTTACATAAAATAAGTCCTCTAAGTCTACTTTCAAATTGATAAAGGTACAAACGAATAAAATGTTTATATATCACATTTTCAAATATCTACTAATATCCATTTTACTCGATCTCCTAAACGGTTAAAGATAGGACATCGCGGTTTTTACCAGTGGATTTAGCACCTTATTTTACATAAAATAAGTCCTATAAGTCTACCCTCAAAAGTTGATCAAGGTACAAACGAATAAAATTTTTATATATCACATTTTCAAATATCTATTATTCTCCATTTTACTTGATCTCCTAAACGGTTAAAGATAGGACATCGCGGTTTTTATCAGTGGATTTAGCACCTTATTTTACATAAAATAAGTCTTATAAGTCTACCCTCAAGAATTGATCAAGGTACTAACGAATAAAATGTTAATATATCACATTGTCAAGTATCTATTATTCTCCATTTTACTCGATCTCTTAAACGGTTAAAGATTGGACATCGCGGTTTTTATCAGTGGATTTAGCACCTTATATTACATAAAATAAGTCCTATAAGTCTACCCTCAAGAGTTGATCAAGGTACAAACGAATAAAATGTTTATATATCACATTGTCAAGTATCTATTATTCTCCATTTTACTCGATCTCCTAAACAATTAAAGATAGGACATCGCGGTTTTCACCATTGGATTTAGCACCTCATTTTACATAAAATACGTCTTATAAGTCTACTCTCAAGAGTTGATAAAGGTACAAACGAATGAAATGTTTATATATCACATTCTCAAATATCTATTATTCTCCATTTTACTCGATCTCCTAAACGGCTAAAAATAGGACATCGCGGTTTTCACCAGTGGATTTAGCACCTCATTTTACATGAAATAAGTCATATAAATCTACTCTCAAGAGTTGATGAAGGTACAAACGAATAAAATGTTTATATATCACATTATCAAATATCTATTATTCTCCATTTTACTCGATCTCCTAAACGGTTAAAGATAGGACATCGCGGTTTTCACCAGTAGATTTAGCACCTCATTTTACATGAAATAAGTCATATAAGTCTACCCTCAAGAGTTGATCAAGGTACAAACGAATAAAATGTTTATATATCACATTGTCAAGTATCTATTATTCTCCATTTTACTCGATCTCCTAAACGGTTAAAGATTGGACATCTCGGTTTGCACCATATTTTACATAAAATAAGTCCTATAAGTCTACTCTTTAAAGTTAATAAAGGTATAAACGAATAAAATGTTTATATATCACATTTTAAAATATCTATTATTTTCCATTTTACTCGATCTCCTAAACGGTTAAAAATAGGACATCGCGGTTTTCACCAGTGGATTTAGCACCTCATTTTACATAAAATAAGTTTTATAAGTCTACTTCCAAAAGTTGATAAAGGAACAAACGAACAAAATGTTTATATATCACATTTTCAAATATATATTTTTCTCCATATTACTCGATCTCCTAAACGGTTAAAGATAGGACATCACGGTTTTAGCACCCTATTTTACATAAAATAAGTCCTATAAGTCTACCCCCAAGAGTTGATCAAGGTACAAACGAATAAAATGTTTATATATCACAATGTCAAGTATCTATTATTCTCCATTTTACTCGATCTCCTAAACGGTTAAAGATAGGACATCGCGGTTTTCTCCAGTGGATTTAACACCTCATTTTACATAAAATAAGTCTTATAAGTCTACTTTCAAGAGTTGATAAAGGTACAAACGAATAAAATGTTTATATATCACATTTTCAAATATCTATTATTTTCCATTTTACTCGATCTCCTAAACGGTTAAAAATAGGACATCGCGGTTTTCACCAGTGGATTTAGCACCTCATTTTACATAAAATAAGTTTTATAAGTCTACTTCCAAAAGTTGATAAAGGTACAAACGAATAAAATGTTTATATACCACATTTTCAAATATCTGTTTTTATCAATTTTACTCGATCTCTTAAACGGTAAAAGATAGGACATCGCGGTTTTCACCAGTGCATTTAGTACCTCATTTTACATAAAATAAGTCCTATAAGTCTACTTTCAAAAGTTGATAAAGGAACAAACGAATAAAATGTTTATATATCACATTTTCAAATATCTATTAATATCCATTTTACTCGATATCCTAAACGGTTAAAGATAGGACATCGCAGTTTTTACCAGAGGATTTAGCACCTCATCTTACATAAGATAACTTCTATAAGTCTACCCTCAAGAGTTGATAAAGGTACAAACGAATAAAATGTTTATATATCACATTTTCAAATATCTGTTTTTATCAATTTTACTCGATCTCCTAAACGGTTAAAGATTGGACATCTCGGTTTGCACCATATTTTACATAAAATAAGTCCTATAAGTCTACTCTTTAAAGTTAATAAAGGTATAAACGAATAAAATGTTTATATATCACATTTTAAAATATCTATTATTCTCCATTTCACTTGATCTCCTAAACGGTTAAAGATAGGACATCGCGGTTTTCACCAGTGGATTTAGCACCTCATTTTACATAAAATAAGTCCTCTAAGTCTACTTTCAAATTGATAAAGGTACAAACGAATAAAATGTTTATATATCACATTTTCAAATATCTACTAATATCCATTTTACTCGATCTCCTAAACGGTTAATGATAGGACATCGCGGTTTTTACCAGTGGATTTAGCACCTTATTTTACATAAAATAAGTCCTATAAGTCTACCCTCAAAAGTTGATCAAGGTACAAACGAATAAAATTTTTATATATCACATTTTCAAATATCTATTATTCTCCATTTTACTCGATCTCCTAAACGGTTAAAGATAGGACATCGCGGTTTTTATCAGTGGATTTAGCACCTTATTTTACATAAAATAAGTCTTATAAGTCTACCCTCAAGAATTGATCAAGGTACTAACGAATAAAATGTTTATATATCACATTGTCAAGTATCTATTATTCTCCATTTTACTCGATCTCTTAAACGGTTAAAATGGGACATCGCGGTTTTTATCAGTGGATTTAGCACCTTATATTACATAAAATAAGTCCTATAAGTCTACCCTCAAGAGTTGATCAAGGTACAAACGAATAAAATGTTTATATATCACATTGTCAAGTATCTATTATTCTCCATTTCACTTGATCTCCTAAACGGTTAAAGATAGGACATCGCGGTTTTCACCATTGGATTTAGCACCTCATTTTACATAAAATACGTCTTATAAGTCTACTCTCAAGAGTTGATAAAGGTACAAACGAATAAAATGTTTATATATCACATTTTCAAATATCTATTATTCTCCATTTTACTCGATCTCCTAAACGGTTAAAGATAGGACATCGCGGTTTTTATCAGTGGATTTAGCACCTTATTTTACATAAAAAAAGTCTTGTAAGTCTACCCTCAAAAATTGATCAAGGTACTAACGAATAAAATGTTTATATATCACATTGTCAAGTATCTATTATTCTCCATTTTACTCGATCTCCTAAACGGTTAAAGATTGGACATCTCGGTTTGCACCATATTTTACATAAAATAAGTCCTATAAGTCTACTCTTTAAAGTTAATAAAGGTATAAACGAATAAAATGTTTATATATCACATTTTAAAATATCTATTATTTTCCATTTTACTCGATCTCCTAAACGGTTAAAAATAGGACATCGCGGTTTTCACCAGTGGATTTAGCACCTCATTTTACATAAAATAAGTTTTATAAGTCTACTTCCAAAAGTTGATAAAGGAACAAACGAACAAAATGTTTATATATCACATTTTCAAATATATATTTTTCTCCATATTACTCGATCTCCTAAACGGTTAAAGATAGGACATCACGGTTTTAGCACCCTATTTTACATAAAATAAGTCCCATAAGTCTACCCCCAAGAGTTGATCAAGGTACAAACGAATAAAATGTTTATATATCACAATGTCAAGTATCTATTATTCTCCATTTTACTCGATCTCCTAAACGGTTAAAGATAGGACATCGCGGTTTTCACCAGTGGATTTAACACCTCATTTTACATAAAATAAGTCTTATAAGTCTACTTTCAAGAGTTGATAAAGGTACAAACGAATAAAATGTTTATATATCACATTTTCAAATATCTATTATTTTCCATTTTACTCGATCTCCTAAACGGTTAAAAATAGGACATCGCGGTTTTCACCAGTGGATTTAGCACCTCATTTTACATAAAATAAGTTTTATAAGTCTACTTCCAAAAGTTGATAAAGGTACAAACGAATAAAATGTTTATATACCACATTTTCAAATATCTGTTTTTATCAATTTTACTCGATCTCTTAAACGGTAAAAGATAGGACATCGCGGTTTTCACCAGTGCATTTAGTACCTCATTTTACATAAAATAAGTCCTATAAGTCTACTTTCAAAAGTTGATAAAGGAACAAACGAATAAAATGTTTATATATCACATTTTCAAATATCTATTAATATCCATTTTACTCGATATCCTAAACGGTTAAAGATAGGACATCGCAGTTTTTACCAGAGGATTTAGCACCTCATCTTACATAAGATAACTTCTATAAGTCTACCCTCAAGAGTTGATAAAGGTACAAACGAATAAAATGTTTATATATCACATTTTCAAATATCTGTTTTTATCAATTTTACTCGATCTCCTAAACGGTTAAAGATTGGACATCTCGGTTTGCACCATATTTTACATAAAATAAGTCCTATAAGTCTACTCTTTAAAGTTAATAAAGGTATAAACGAATAAAATGTTTATATATCACATTTTAAAATATCTATTATTCTCCATTTCACTTGATCTCCTAAACGGTTAAAGATAGGACATCGCGGTTTTCACCAGTGGATTTAGCACCTCATTTTACATAAAATAAGTCCTCTAAGTCTACTTTCAAATTGATAAAGGTACAAACGAATAAAATGTTTATATATCACATTTTCAAATATCTACTAATATCCATTTTACTCGATCTCCTAAACGGTTAATGATAGGACATCGCGGTTTTTACCAGTGGATTTAGCACCTTATTTTACATAAAATAAGTCTTATAAGTCTACCCTCAAGAATTGATCAAGGTACTAACGAATAAAATGTTTATATATCACATTGTCAAGTATCTATTATTCTCCATTTTACTCGATCTCTTAAACGGTTAAAGATTGGACATCGCGGTTTTTATCAGTGGATTTAGCACCTTATATTACATAAAATAAGTCCTATAAGTCTACCCTCAAGAGTTGATCAAGGTACAAACGAATAAAATGTTTATATATCACATTGTCAAGTATCTATTATTCTCCATTTTACTCGATCTCCTAAACGGTTAAAGATAGGACATCGCGGTTTTCACCATTGGATTTAGCACCTCATTTTACATAAAATACGTCTTATAAGTCTACTCTCAAGAGTTGATAAAGGTACAAACGAATAAAATGTTTATATATCACATTTTCAAATATCTATTATTCTCCATTTTACTCGATCTCCTAAACGGTTAAAGATAGGACATCGCGGTTTTTATCAGTGGATTTAGCACCTTATTTTACATAAAATAAGTCTTATAAGTCTACCCTCAAAAATTGATCAAGGTACTAACGAATAAAATGTTTATATATCACATTGTCAAGTATCTATTATTCTCCATTTTACTCGATCTCCTAAACGGTTAAAGATTGGACATCTCGGTTTGCACCATATTTTACATAAAATAAGTCCTATAAGTTTACTCTTTAAAGTTAATAAAGGTATAAACGAATAAAATGTTTATATATCACATTTTAAAATATCTATTATTCTTCATTTCACTTGATCTCCTAAACGGTTAAAGATAGGACATCGCGGTTTTCACCAGTGGATTTAGCACCTCATTTTACATAAAATAAGTTCTATAAGTCTACTCTCAAGAGTTGATAAAGGTACAAACGTATAAAATGATTATATATCACATTTTCAAATATCTATTATTCTCCATTTTACTCGATCTCCTAAACGGTTCAAGATAGGACATCGCGCTTTCCACCAGTGGATTTAGCACCTCATTTTACATAAAATATGTCCTATAAGTCTACTCTCAAGAGTTGATAAAGGTACAAACGAACAAAATGTATATATATCTCATTTTCAAATTTCTATTATTATCAATTTTACTCGATCTCCTAAACGGTTAAAGATAGGACATTGCGGTTGTTATCAGTGGATTTAGCCCCTTATTTTACATAAAATAAGTCCTATAAGTCTACTTACAAAAGTTGATAAAGGTACAAACGAATAAAATGTTTATATATCACATTTTAAAATATCTATTATTTTCCATTTCACTCGATCTCCTAAACGGATAAAGATAGGACATCGCGGTTTTCACCAGTGGATTTAGCACCTCATTTTATATAAAATAAGTCCTATAAGTCTACTTACAAAAGTTGATAAAGGTACAAACGAATAAAATGTTTATATATCACATTTCCAAATATCTATTATTCTCCATTTTACTCGATCTCCTAAACGGTTCAAGATAGGACATCGCGGGTCTCACCAGTGGATTTAGCACCTCATTTTATATAAAATAAGTCCTATAAGTCTACTTACAAAAGTTGATAAAGGTACAAACGAATAAAATGTTTATATATCACATTTCCAAATATCTATTATTCTCCATTTTACTCGATCTCCTAAACGGTTCAAGATAGGACATCGCGGGTCTCACCAGTGGATTTAGCACCTCATTTTATATAAAATAAGTCCTATAAGTCTACTTTCAAAAGTTGATAAAGGTACAAACGAATGAAATGTTTATATATCACATTTTCAAATATCTATTATTCTCCATTTTACTCGATCTCCTAAACGGTTAAAGATAGGACATCGCGGTTTTCACCAGTGAATTTAGCACCTCATTCTACATAAAATAGGTCCTATAAGTCTATTCTCAAGAGTTGATAAAGGTAAAAACGAATAAAATGTTTATATATCACATTTTCAAATATCTATTTTTCTCCATTTTACTCGATCTCCTAAACGGTTCAAGATAGGACATCGCGCTTTTCACCAGTGGATTTAGCACCTCATTTTACATAAAATATGTCCTATTAGTCTACTCTCAAGAGTTGATAAAGGTACAAACGAACAAAATGTATATATATCACATTTTCAAATATCTATTTTTCTCTATTTTACTCGATCTCCTAAACGGTTCAAGATAGAACATCGCGGTTTTCACCAGTGGATTTAGCACCTCATTTTACATAAAATAAGTTCTATAAGTCTACTCTCAAGAGTTGATAAAGGTACAAACGTATAAAATGATTATATATCACATTTTCAAATATCTATTATTCTCCATTTTACTCGATCTCCTAAACGGTTCAAGATAGGACATCGCGCTTTCCACCAGTGGATTTAGCACCTCATTTTACATAAAATATGTCCTATAAGTCTACTCTCAAGAGTTGATAAAGGTACAAACGAACAAAATGTATATATATCTCATTTTCAAATATCTATTATTATCAATTTTACTCGATCTCCTAAACGGTTAAAGATAGGACATTGCGGTTGTTATCAGTGGATTTAGCCCCTTATTTTACATAAAATAAGTTCTATAAGTCTACTTACAAAAGTTGATAAAGGTACAAACGAATAAAATGTTTATATATCACATTTTAAAATATCTATTATTTTCCATTTCACTCGATCTCCTAAACGGTTAAAGATAGGACATCGCGGTTTTCACCAGTGGATTTAGCACCTCATTTTATATAAAATAAGTCCTATAAGTCTACTTACCAAAGTTGATAAAGGTACAAACGAATAAAATGTTTATATATCACATTTTCAAATATCTATTTTTCTCCATTTTACTCGATCTCCTAAACGGTTCAAGATAGGACATCGCGGTTTTCACCAGTGGATTCAGCACCTCATTTTACGTAAAATAAGTACTATAAGTATACTCTTAAGAGTTGATAAAGGTACAAACGAATAAAATGTTTATATATCACATTTTCAAATATCTATTATTCTCCATTTTACTCGATCTCCTAAACGGTTAAAGATAGGACATCGCGGATTTCACCAGTGGATTTAGCACCTCATTTTACATAAAATAAGACCTATAAGTCTACTCTCAAAAGTTGATAAAGGTACAAACGAATAAAATGTTTATATATCACATTTTCAAATATCTATTATTCTCCATTTTACTCGATCTCCTAAACGGTTAAAGATAGGACATCGCGATTTTCACCAGTGAATTTAGCACCTCATTTTACATAAAATAAGGCCTATAAGTCTACTCTCAAAAGTTGATAAAGGTACAAACGAATAAAATGTTTATATATCACATTTTCAAATATCTATTATTCTCCATTTTACTCGATCTCCTAAACGGTTAAAGATAGGACATCGCGGATTTCACCAGTGGATTTAGCACCTCATTTTACATAAAATAAGACCTATAAGTCTACTCTCAAAAGTTGATAAAGGTACAAACGAATAAAATGTTTATATATCACATTTTCAAATATCTATTATTCTCCATTTTACTCGATCTCCTAAACGGTTAAAGATATTACATCGCGGATTTCACCAGTGGATTTAGCACCTCATTTTACATAAAATAAGACCTATAAGTCTACTCTCAAAAGTTGATAAAGGTACAAACGAATAAAATGTTTATATATCACATTTTCAAATAACTATTATTCTCCATTTTACTCGATCTCCTAAACGGTTAAAGATAGGACATCGCGATTTTCACCAGTGAATTTAGCACTTCATATTACATAAAATAAGTCATATTAGTCTACTCTCAAGAATTGATAAAGGTAAAAACGAATAAAATGTTTATATATCACATTTTCAAATATCTATTTTTCTCCATTTTACTCGATCTCCTAAACGGTTCAAGATAGGACATCGCGGTTTTCACCAGTGGATTTAGCACCTCATTTTACGTAAAATAAGTCCTATAAGTCTACTCTTAAGAGTTGATAAAATACAAACGAATAAAATGTTTATATATCACATTTTCAAATATCTATTATTCTCCATTTTACTCGATCTCCTAAACGGTTAAAGATAGGACATCGCGGATTTCACCAGCGGATTTAGCACCTCATTTTACATAAATAAGACCTATAAGTCTACTCTCAAGAGTTGATAAAGGTACAAACGAATAAAATGTTTATATATCACATTTTCAAATATCTATTATTCTCCATTTTACTCGATCTCCTAAACGGTTAAAGATAGGACATCGCGGTTTTCACCAGTGGATTTAGCACCTCACTTTACATAAAATAAGTCCTATAAGTCTTCTCTCAAATGTTGATAAAGGTACAAACGAATAAAATGTTTATATATCACATTTTCAAATATCCATTATTCTCCATTTTACTCGATCTCCTAAACGGTTAAAGATAGGACATCGCGGTTTTCACCAGTGGATTTAGCACCTCATTTAACATAAAATAAGTCCTATAAGTCTACTCTCAAGAGTTGATAAAGGTACACACGAATAAAATGTTTATATATCACATTTTCAAATATCTATTATTCTCCATTTTACTCGATCTCCTAAACGGTGAAAGATAGGACATCGCGGATTTCACCAGTATATTTAGCACCTCATTTTACATAAAATAACTCCTATAAGTCTACTCTCAAGAGTTGATAAAGGTACAAACGAATAAAATGTTTATATATCACATTTTCAAATATCCATTATTCTCCATTTTACTCCATCTCCTAAACGGTTAAAGATAGGACATCGCGGTTTTCACCAGTGGATTTAGCACCTCATTTTACATAAAATAGTTCCTATAAGTCTATTCTCAAGAGTTGATAAAGGTAAAAACGAATAAAATGTTTATATATCACATTTTCAAATATCTATTTTTCTCTATTTTACTCGATCTCCTAAACGGTTAAAGATAGGACATCGCGGTTTTCACCAGTGGATTTAGCACCTCATTTTACATAAAATAAGTTCCATAAGTCTACTCTCAAGAGTTGATAAAGGTACAAACGTATAAAATGATTATATATCTCATTTTCAAATATCTATTATTATCAATTTTACTCGATCTCCTAAACGGTTAAAGATAGGACATCGCGGTTGTTATCAGTGGATTTAGTTCCTTATTTTACATAAAATAAGTCCTATAAGTCTACCCTCAAGAGTTGATAAAGGTACAAAGGAATAAAATGTTTATATATCACATTTTAAAATATCTATTTTTCTCCATTTGACTCGATCTCCTAAACGGTTAAAGATAGGACATCGCGGTTTTCACTAGTGGATTTAGCACCTCATTTTACATAAAATAAGTCCTATAAGTCTACTCTCAAGAGTTGATAAAGGTACACACGAATAAAATGTTTATATATCACATTTTCAAATATCTATTATTCTCCATTTTACTCGATCTCCTAAACGGTTCAAGATAGGACATCGCGCTTTCCACCAGTGGATTTAGCACCTCATTTTACATAAAATATGTCCTATAAGTCTACTCTCAAGAGTTGATAAAGGTACAAACGAACAAAATGTATATATATCTCATTTTCAAATTTCTATTATTATCAATTTTACTCGATCTCCTAAACGGTTAAAGATAGGACATTGCGGTTGTTATCAGTGGATTTAGCCCCTTATTTTACATAAAATAAGTCCTATAAGTCTACTTACAAAAGTTGATAAAGGTACAAACGAATAAAATGTTTATATATCACATTTTAAAATATCTATTATTTTCCATTTCACTCGATCTCCTAAACGGATAAAGATAGGACATCGCGGTTTTCACCAGTGGATTTAGCACCTCATTTTATATAAAATAAGTCCTATAAGTCTACTTACAAAAGTTGATAAAGGTACAAACGAATAAAATGTTTATATATCACATTTTCAAATATCTATTATTCTCCATTTTACTCGATCTCCTAAACGGTTCAAGATAGGACATCGCGGGTCTCACCAGTGGATTTAGCACCTCATTTTATATAAAATAAGTCCTATAAGTCTACTTTCAAAAGTTGATAAAGGTACAAACGAATAAAATGTTTATATATCACATTTTCAAATATCTATTTTTCTCCATTTTACTCCATCTCCTAAACGGTTAAAGATAGGACATCGCGGTTTTCACCAGAGGATTTAGCACCTCATTTTACATAAAATAACTCCTATAAGTCTACTCTCAAGAGTTGATAAAGGTACAAACGAATGAAATGTTTATATATCACATTTTCAAATATCTATTATTCTCCATTTTACTCGATCTCCTAAACGGTTAAAGATAGGACATCGCGGTTTTCACCAGTGAATTTAGCACCTCATTCTACATAAAATAGGTCCTATAAGTCTATTCTCAAGAGTTGATAAAGGTAAAAACGAATAAAATGTTTATATATCACATTTTCAAATATCTATTTTTCTCCATTTTACTCGATCTCCTAAACGGTTCAAGATAGGACATCGCGCTTTTCACCAGTGGATTTAGCACCTCATTTTACATAAAATATGTCCTATTAGTCTACTCTCAAGAGTTGATAAAGGTACAAACGAACAAAATGTATATATATCACATTTTCAAATATCTATTTTTCTCTATTTTACTCGATCTCCTAAACGGTTCAAGATAGAACATCGCGGTTTTCACCAGTGGATTTAGCACCTCATTTTACATAAAATAAGTTCTATAAGTCTACTCTCAAGAGTTGATAAAGGTACAAACGTATAAAATGATTATATATCACATTTTCAAATATCTATTATTCTCCATTTTACTCGATCTCCTATACGGTTCAAGATAGGACATCGCGCTTTCCACCAGTGGATTTAGCACCTCATTTTACATAAAATATGTCCTATAAGTCTACTCTCAAGAGTTGATAAAGGTACAAACGAACAAAATGTATATATATCTCATTTTCAAATTTCTATTATTATCAATTTTACTCGATCTCCTAAACGGTTAAAGATAGGACATTGCGGTTGTTATCAGTGGATTTAGCCCCTTATTTTACATAAAATAAGTCCTATAAGTCTACTTACAAAAGTTGATAAAGGTACAAACGAACAAAATGTATATATATCTCATTTTCAAATATCTATTATTATCAATTTTACTCGATCTCCTAAACGGTTAAAGATAGGACATTGCGGTTGTTATCAGTGGATTTAGCCCCTTATTTTACATAAAATAAGTCCTATAAGTCTACTTACAAAAGTTGATAAAGGTACAAACGAATAAAATGTTTATATATCACATTTTAAAATATCTATTATTTTCCATTTCACTCGATCTCCTAAACGGTTAAAGATAGGACATCGCGGTTTTCACCAGTGGATTTAGCACCTCATTTTATATAAAATAAGTCCTATAAGTCTACTTACAAAAGTTGATAAAGGTACAAACGAATAAAATGTTTATATATCACATTTTCAAATATCTATTTTTCTCCATTTTACTCGATCTCCTAAACGGTTCAAGATAGGACATCGCGGTTTTCACCAGTGGATTTAGCACCTCATTTTACATAAAATAAGTTCCATAAGTCTACTCTCAAGAGTTGATAAAGGTACAAACGTATAAAATGATTATATATCTCATTTTCAAATATCTATTATTATCAATTTTACTCGATCTCCTAAACGGTTAAAGATAGGACATCGCGGTTGTTATCAGTGGATTTAGTTCCTTATTTTACATAAAATAAGTCCTATAAGTCTACCCTCAAGAGTTGATAAAGGTACAAAGGAATAAAATGTTTATATATCACATTTTAAAATATCTATTTTTCTCCATTTGACTCGATCTCCTAAACGGTTAAAGATAGGACATCGCGGATTTCACCAGTGGATTTAGCACCTCATTTTACATAAAATAAGACCTATAAGTCTACTCTCAAAAGTTGATAAAGGTACAAACGAATAAAATGTTTATATATCACATTTTCAAATATCTATTATTCTCCATTTTACTCGATCTCCTAAACGGTTAAAGATATTACATCGCGGTTTTCACCAGAGAATTTAGCACCTCATTTTACATAAAATAAGACCTATAAGTCTACTCTCAAAAGTTGATAAAGGTACAAACGAATAAAATGTTTATATATCACATTTTCAAATAACTATTATTCTCCATTTTACTCGATCTCCTAAACGGTTAAAGATAGGACATCGCGATTTTCACCAGTGAATTTAGCACCTCATTTTACATAAAATAAGACCTATAAGTCTACTCTCAAAAGTTGATAAAGGTACAAACGAATAAAATGTTTATATATCACATTTTCAAATATCTATTATTCTCCATTTTACTCGATCTCCTAAACGGTTAAAGATAGGACATCGCGGATTTCACCAGTGGATTTAGCACCTCATTTTACATAAAATAAGACCTATAAGTCTACTCTCAAAAGTTGATAAAGGTACAAACGAATAAAATGTTTATATATCACATTTTCAAATATCTATTATTCTCCATTTTACTCGATCTCCTAAACGGTTAAAGATATTACATCGCGGATTTCACCAGTGGATTTAGCACCTCATTTTACATAAAATAAGACCTATAAGTCTACTCTCAAAAGTTGATAAAGGTACAAACGAATAAAATGTTTATATATCACATTTTCAAATAACTATTATTCTCCATTTTACTCGATCTCCTAAACGGTTAAAGATAGGACATCGCGATTTTCACCAGTGAATTTAGCACTTCATATTACATAAAATAAGTCATATTAGTCTACTCTCAAGAATTGATAAAGGTAAAAACGAATAAAATGTTTATATATCACATTTTCAAATATCTATTTTTCTCCATTTTACTCGATCTCCTAAACGGTTCAAGATAGGACATCGCGGTTTTCACCAGTGGATTTAGCACCTCATTTTACGTAAAATAAGTCCTATAAGTCTACTCTTAAGAGTTGATAAAATACAAACGAATAAAATGTTTATATATCACATTTTCAAATATCTATTATTCTCCATTTTACTCGATCTCCTAAACGGTTAAAGATAGGACATCGCGGATTTCACCAGCGGATTTAGCACCTCATTTTACATAAATAAGACCTATAAGTCTACTCTCAAGAGTTGATAAAGGTACAAACGAATAAAATGTTTATATATCACATTTTCAAATATCTATTATTCTCCATTTTACTCGATCTCCTAAACGGTTAAAGATAGGACATCGCGGTTTTCACCAGTGGATTTAGCACCTCACTTTACATAAAATAAGTCCTATAAGTCTTCTCTCAAATGTTGATAAAGGTACAAACGAATAAAATGTTTATATATCACATTTTCAAATATCCATTATTCTCCATTTTACTCGATCTCCTAAACGGTTAAAGATAGGACATCGCGGTTTTCACCAGTGGATTTAGCACCTCATTTAACATAAAATAAGTCCTATAAGTCTACTCTCAAGAGTTGATAAAGGTACACACGAATAAAATGTTTATATATCACATTTTCAAATTTCTATTATTCTCCATTTTACTCGATCTCCTAAACGGTGAAAGATAGGACATCGCGGATTTCACCAGTATATTTAGCACCTCATTTTACATAAAATAACTCCTATAAGTCTACTCTCAAGAGTTGATAAAGGTACAAACGAATAAAATGTTTATATATCACATTTTCAAATATCCATTATTCTCCATTTTACTCCATCTCCTAAACGGTTAAAGATAGGACATCGCGGTTTTCACCAGTGGATTTAGCACCTCATTTTACATAAAATAGTTCCTATAAGTCTATTCTCAAGAGTTGATAAAGGTAAAAACGAATAAAATGTTTATATATCACATTTTCAAATATCTATTTTTCTCTATTTTACTCGATCTCCTAAACGGTTAAAGATAGGACATCGCGGTTTTCACCAGTGGATTTAGCACCTCATTTTACATAAAATAAGTTCCATAAGTCTACTCTCAAGAGTTGATAAAGGTACAAACGTATAAAATGATTATATATCTCATTTTCAAATATCTATTATTATCAATTTTACTCGATCTCCTAAACGGTTAAAGATAGGACATCGCGGTTGTTATCAGTGGATTTAGTTCCTTATTTTACATAAAATAAGT
The DNA here is from genome assembly GCA_963930825.1 of Silvanus unidentatus. NCBI lineage: Eukaryota > Metazoa > Arthropoda > Insecta > Coleoptera > Silvanidae > Silvanus > Silvanus unidentatus. Next base: position 7,764,214 of record OZ005762.1, read on the forward strand.
CCTATAAGTCTACCCTCAAGAGTTGATAAAGGTACAAAGGAATAAAATGTTTATATATCACATTTTAAAATATCTATTTTTCTCCATTTGACTCGATCTCCTAAACGGTTAAAGATAGGACATCGCGGTTTTCACTAGTGGATTTAGCACCTCATTTTACATAAAATAAGTCCTATAAGTCTACTCTCAAGAGTTAATAAAGGTACAAACGAATAAAATGTTTATATATCACATTTTCAAATATCTATTATTCTCCATTTTACTCGATCTCCTAAACGGTTTAAGATAGGACATCGCGGTTTTCATCAGTGGATTTAGCACCCCATTTTACATAAAACAAGTCCTACAAGTCTACTCTCAAGAGTTGATAAAGGTAAAAACGAACAAAATGTTTATATATCACATTTTCAAATATCTATTTTTCTCCATTTTACTCGATCTCCTAAACGGTTCAAGATAGGACATCGCGGTTTTCACCAGTGGATTTAGCACCTCATTTTACGTAAAATAAGTCCTATAAGTCTACTCATAAGAGTTGATAAAGGTACAAACGAACAAAATGTTTATATATCACATTTTCAAATATCTATTATTCTCCATTTTACTCGATCTCCTAAACGGTTAAAGATATTACATCGCGGTTTTCACCAGAGAATTTAGCACCTCATTTCACATAAAATAACTCCTATAAGACTACTCTCAAGAGTTGATAAAGGTACAAACGAATAAAATGTTTATATATCACATTTTCAAATATCTGTTATTATCAATTTTACTCGTTCTCTTAAACGGTTAAAGATAGGACATTTCGGTTTTTACCAGTGGATTTAGCACCTTATTTTACATAAAATAAGTCCTATAAGTCTACCCTCAAGAGTTGATCAAGGTAGAAACGTATAAAATGTTTATATATCTCATTTTCAAATATCTATTATTCTCCATTTTACTCGATCTCCTAAACGGTAAAAGATAGGACATCGCGGTTTTCACCAGTGGATTTAGCAGCTCATTTTACATGAAATAAGTCTTATAAGTCTACTCTCAAGTGTTGATAAAGGTACAAACGAATAAAATGTTTATATATCACATTATCAAATATCTATTATTCTCCATTTTACTCGATCTCCTAAACGGTTAAAGATAGGACATCGCGGTTTTTACCAGTGGATTTAGCACCTCATTTTACATAAAATAACTCCTATAAGTCTACTCTCAAGAGTTGATAAAGGTACAAACGAATAAAATGTTTATATATCACATTTTCAAATATCTATTAATATCCATTTTACTCGATCTCCTAAACGGTTATAGATAGGACATCGCGGTTTTCACCAGAGGATTTAGCTCCTTATTTTACATAAAATAACTCCTATAAGTCTACTCTCAAGAGTTGATAAAGGTACAAAACGAATAAAATGTTTATATATCACATTATCAAATATCTATTATTCTCCATTTTACTCGATCTCCTAAACGGTTAAAGATAGGACATCGCGGTTTTTACCAGTGGATTTAGCACCTCATTTTACATAAAATAACTCCTATAAGTCTACTTTCAAGAGTTGATAAAGTTACAAACGAATAAAATGTTTATATATCACATTTTCAAATATCTATTAATATCCATTTTACTCGATCTCCTAAACGGATAAAGATAGGACATCGCGGTTTTCACCAGAGGATTTAGCACCTCATTTTACATAAAATAACTCCAATAAGTCTACTCTCAAGAGTTGATAAAGGTACAAACGAATAAAATGTTTATATATCACATTTTCAAATATCTATTATTCTCCATTTTACTCGATCTCCTAAACGGTTAAAGATAGGACATCGCGGTTTTCATCAGTGGATTTAGCACCCCATTTTACATAAAACAAGTCCTACAAGTCTACTCTCAAGAGTTGATAAAGGTACAAACGAATAAAATGTTTATATATCACATTTTCAAATATCTATTAATATCCATTTTACTCGATCTCCTAAACGGTTATAGATAGGACATCGCGGTTTTCACCAGAGGATTTAGCACCTTATTTTACATAAAATAACTCCTATAAGTCTACTCTCAAGAGTTGATAAAGGTACAAAACGAATAAAATGTTTATATATCACATTATCAAATATCTATTATTCTCCATTTTACTCGATCTCCTAAACGGTTAAAGATAGGACATCGCGGTTTTTACCAGTGGATTTAGCACCTCATTTTACATAAAATAACTCCTATAAGTCTACTTTCAAGAGTTGATAAAGTTACAAACGAATAAAATGTTTATATATCACATTTTCAAATATCTATTAATATCCATTTTACTCGATCTCCTAAACGGATAAAGATAGGACATCGCGGTTTTCACCAGTGGATTTAGCACCTCATTTTCCATAAAATAACTCCTATAAGTCTACTCTCAAGAGTTAATAAAGGTACAAACGAATAAAATGTTTATATATCACATTTTCAAATATCTGTTATTATCAATTTTACTCGATCTCTTAAACGGTTAAAGATAGGACATCTCGGTTTTTACCAGTGGATTTAGCACCTTATTTTACATAAAATAAGTCCTATAAGTCTACCCTCAAGAGTTGATCAAGGTACACACGAATAAAATGGTTATATATCACATTTTCAAATATCTATTATTCTCCATTTTACTCGATCTCCTAAACGGTTAAAGATAGGACATCGCGGATTGCACCAGTGGATTAAGCACCCCATTTTACATAAAACAAGTCCTACAAGTCTACTCTCAAGAGTTGATAAAGGTAAAAACGAACAAAATGTTTATATATCACATTTTCAAATATCTATTTTTCTCCATTTTACTCGATCTCCTAAACGGTTCAAGATAGGACATCGCGGTTTTCACTAGTGGATTTAGCACCTCATTTTACGTAAAATAAGTCCTATAAGTCTACTCTTAAGAGTTGATAAAGGTACAAACGAATAAAATGTTTATATATCACATTTTCAAATATCTATTATACTCCATTTTACTCGATCTCCTAAACGGTTAAAGATAGGACATCGCGGATTTCACCAGTGGATTTAGCACCTCATTTTACATAAATAAGACCTATAAGTCTACACTCAAGAGTTGATAAAGGTACAAACGAATAAAATGTTTATATATCACATTTTCAAATATCTACTATTCTCCATTTTACTCGATCTCCTAAACGGTTAAAGATAGGACATCGCGGTTTTCACCAGTGGATTTAGCACCTCATTTAACATAAAATAAGTCCTATAAGTCTACTCTCAAGAGTTGATAAAGGTACACACGAATAAAATGTTTATATATCACATTTTCAAATATCTATTATTCTCCATTTTACTCGATCTCCTAAACGGTGAAAGATAGGACATCGCGGATTTTACCAGTATATTTAGCACCTCATTTTACATTATATAAGTCCTATAAGTCTACTCTCAAGAGTTGATAAAGGTACAAACGAATAAAATGTTTATATATCACATTTTCAAATATCCATTATTCTCCATTTTACTCCATCTCCTAAACGGTTAAAGATAGGACATCGCGGTTTTCACCAGTGGATTTAGCACCTCATTTTACATAAAATAGTTCCTATAAGTCTATTCTCAAGAGTTGATAAAGGTAAAAACGAATAAAATGTTTATATATCACATTTTCAAATATCTATTTTTCTCCATTTTACTCGATCTCCTAAACGGTTCAAGATAGGACATCGCGCTTTTCACCAGTGGATTTAGCACCTCATTTTACATAAAATATGTCCTATAAGTCTACTCTCAAGAGTTGATAAAGGTACAAACGAACAAAATGTTTATATATCACATTTTCAAATATCTATTTTTCTCTATTTTACTCGATCTCCTAAACGGTTAAAGATAGGACATCGCGGTTTTCACCAGTGGATTTAGCACCTCATTTTTCATAAAATAAGTCCTATAAGTCTACTCTCAAGAGTTGATAAAGGTACAAACGAATAAAATGTTTATATATCACATTTTCAAATTTCTATTAATATCCATTTTACTCGATCTCCTAAACGGTTATAGATAGGACATCGCGGTTTTCACCAGAGGATTTAGCACCTCATTTTACATAAAATAACTCCTATAAGTCTACTCTCAAGAGTTGATAAAGGTACAAACGAATAAAATGTTTATATATCACATTATCAAATATCTATTATTCTCCACTTTACTCGATCTCCTAAACGGTTAAAGATAGGACATCGCGGTTTTCACCAGTGGATTTAGCACCTCATTTTACATAAAATAAGACCTATAAGTCTACTCTCAAGAGTTGATAAAGGTACAAACGAATAAAATGTTTATATATCACATTTTCAAATATCTATTATTCTCCATTTTACTCGATCTCCTAAACGGTTAAAGATATTACATCGCGGTTTTCACCAAAGAATTTAGCACCTCATTTTACATAAAATAACTCCTATAAGTCTACTCTCAAGAGTTGATAAAGGTACAAACGAATAAAATGTTTATATATCACATTTTCAAATATCTGTTATTATCAATTTTACTCGTTCTCTTAAACGGTTAAAAATAGGACATTTCGGTTTTTACCAGTGGATTTAGCACCTTATTTTACATAAAATAAGTCCTATAAGTCTACCCTCAAGAGTTGATCAAGGTAGAAACGTATAAAATGTTTATATATCTCATTTTCAAATATCTATTATTCTCCATTTTACTCGATCTCCTAAACGGTTAAAGATAGGACATCGCGGTTTTCACCAGTGGATTTAGCAGCTCATTTTACATGAAATAAGTCTTATAAGTCTACTCTCAAGTGTTGATAAAGGTACAAACGAATAAAATGTTTATATATCACATTATCAAATATCTATTATTCTCCATTTTACTCGATCTCCTAAACGGTTAAAGATAGGACATCGCGGTTTTTACCAGTGGATTTAGCACCTCATTTTACATAAAATAACTCCTATAAGTCTACTTTCAAGAGTTGATAAAGTTACAAACGAATAAAATGTTTATATATCACATTTTCAAATATCTATTAATATCCATTTTACTCGATCTCCTAAACGGTTAAAGATAGGACATCGCGGTTTTCACCAGTGGATTTAGCACCTCATTTTCCATAAAATAACTCCTATAAGTCTACTCTCAAGAGTTAATAAAGGTACAAACGAATAAAATGTTTATATATCACATTTTCAAATATCTGTTATTATCAATTTTACTCGATCTCTTAAACGGTTAAAGATAGAACATCTCGGTTTTACCAGTGGATTTAGCACCTTATTTTACATAAAATAAGTCCTATAAGTCTACCCTCAAGAGTTGATCAAGGTACACACGAATAAAATGGTTATATATCACATTTTCAAATATCTATTATTCTCCATTTTACTCGATCTCCTAAACGGTTAAAGATAGGACATCGCGGTTTTCACCAGTGGAATTAGCACCTCATTTTACATAAAATAAGTCCTATAAGTCTTTTTTCAAGAGTTGATAAAGGTACAAACGTATAAAATGTTTATATATTACATTATCAAATATCTATTATTCTCCATATTACTCGATCTCCTAAACGGTTAAAGATAGGACATCGCGGTTTTCATCAGTGGATTTAGCACCCCATTTTACATAAAACAAGTCCTATAAGTCTACTCTTAAGAGTTGATAAAGGTACAAACGAATAAAATGTTTATATATCACATTTTCAAATATCTATTATTCTCCATTTTACTCGATCTCCTAAACGGTTAAAGATAGGACATCGCGGATTTCACCAGTGGATTTAGCACCTCATTTTACATAAAATAAGACCTATAAGTCTACTCTCAAGAGTTGATAAAGGTACAAACGAATAAAATGTTTATATATCACATTTTCAAATATCTATTAATATCCATTTTACTCGATCTCCTAAACAATTAAAGATAGGACATCGCGGTTTTCACCAGTGGATTTAGCACCTCATTTTCCATAAAATAACTCCTATAAGTCTACTCTCAAGAGTTAATAAAGGAACAAACGAATAAAATGTTTATATATCACATTTTCAAATATCTGTTATTATCAATTTTACTCGATCTCTTAAACGGTTAAAGATAGGACATCTCGGTTTTTACCAGTGGATTTAGCACCTTATTTTACATAAAATAAGTCCTATAAGTCTACCCTCAAGAGTTGATCAAGGTACACACGAATAAAATGGTTATATATCACATTTTCAAATATCTATTATTCTCCATTTTACTCGATCTCCTAAACGGTTAAAGATAGGACATCGCGGTTTTCACCAGTGGAATTAGCACCTCATTTTACGTAAAATAAGTCCTATAAGTCTACTCTCAAGAGTTGATAGAGGTATAAACGTATAAAATGTTTATACATTACATTATCAAATATCTATTATTCTCCATTTTACTCGATCTCCTAAACGGTTCAAGATAGGACATCGCGGTTTTCACCAGTGGATTTAGCACCTCATTTTACGTAAAATAAGTCCTATAAGTCTACTCTCAAGAGTAGATAGAGGTACAAACGAATAAAATGTTTATATATCATATTATCAAATATCTATTATTCTCCATTATACTCGATCTCCTAAACGGTTAAAGATAGGACATCGAGGATTTCACCAGTGGATTTAGCACCTCATTTTACATAAAATAAGTCCTTTAAGTCTACTCTCAAGAGTTGATAGAGGTACAAACGAATAAAATGTTTATATATCACATTTTCAAATATCCATTATTCTCCATTCTACTCCATCTCCTAAACGGTTAAAGATAGGATATCGCGGTTTTCACCAGTGGATTTAGCACCTTATTTTACATAAAATAAGTCCTATAAGTCTACTCTCAAGAGTTGATAAAGGTACAAACGAATAAAATGTTTATATATCACATTTTCAAATATCTATTATTCTCCATTTTACTCGATCTCCTAAACGGTTAAAGATAGGACATCGCGGATTTCACCAGTGGATTTAGCACCTCATTTTACATAAAATAAGACCTATAAGTCTACTCTCAAGAGTTGATAAAGGTACAAACGAATAAAATGTTTATATATCACATTTTCAAATATCTATTATTCTCCATTTTACTCGATCTCCTAAACGGTTAAAGATAGGTGATCGCGGTTTTCTCCAGTGGATTTAGCACCTCATTTAACATAAAATAAGCCCTATAAGTCTACTCTCAAGAGTTCATAATGGTACAAACGAATAAAATGTTTATATATCACATTTTCAAATATCTATTATTCTCCATTTTACTCGATCTCCTAAACGGTGAAAGATAGGACACCGCGGTTTTCACCAGTGGATTTAGCACCTCATTTAACATAAAATAAGTCCTATAAGTCTACTCTCAAGAGTTGATAAAGGTACAAACGAATAAAATGTTTATATATCACATTTTCAAATATCTGTTATTATCAATTTTACTCGATCTCTTAAACGGTTAAAGATAGGACATCTCGGTTTTTACCAGTGGATTTAGCACCTTATTTTACATAAAATAAGTCCTATAAGTCTACCCTCAAGAGTTGATCAAGGTACAAACGAATAAAATGTTTATATATCACATTATCAAATATCTATTATTCTCTATTTTACTCGATCTCCTAAACAATTAAAGATAGGACATCTCGGTTTTTACCAGTGGATTTAGCACCTCAATTTACATAAAATATGTCCTATAAGTCTACTCTCATGAGTTGATAAAGGTACAAACGAATAAAATGTTTATATATCACATTTTCAAATATCTATTATTCTCCATTTTACTCGATCTCCTAAACGGTTAAAGATAGGACATCTCGGTTATTACCAGAGGATTTAGCACCTCATTTTACATAAAATAACTCCTATAAGTCTACTCTCAAGAGTTGATAAAGGTACAAACGAATAAAATGTTTATATACCACATTTTCAAATATCTATTATTATCAATTTTACTCGATCTCCTAAACAATTAAACATAGGACATCGCGGTTTTTATCAGTGGATTTAGCACCTCATTTTACATAAAATAGGTCCTATAAGTCTACCCTCAAGAGTTGATAAAGGTACAAACGAATAAAATGTTTATATATCCATTTTCAAATATCTATTATTCTCCATTTTACTCGATCTCCTAAACGGTTAAAGATAGGACATCGCGGTTTTCACCAGTGGATTTAGCACCTCATTTTACATAAAATAGGTCCTATAAGTCTACCCTCAAGAGTTGATCAAGGTACAAACGAATAAAATGTTTATATATCACATTTTCAAATATCTAATATTTTTCATTTTACTCGATCTCCTAAACGGTAAACGATAGGACATCGCGGTTTTCATCAGTGGATCAAGTACCCCATTTTACATAAAATAAGTCCTATAAGTCTTCTGTCAAATGTTGATAAAGGTACAAACGAATAAAATGTTTATATATCACATTTTCAAATATCTATTATTCTCCATTTTACTCGATCTCCTAAACGGTTCTAGATAGGACATCGCGGTTTTCACCAGTGGATTTAGCACCTTATTTTACATAAAATAAGTTCTATAAGTCTACTCTCAAGAGTTGATAAAGGTATAAACGAATAAAATGTTTATATATCACATTTTCAAATATCTATTATTCTCCATTTTACTCGATCTCCTAAACGGTTAAAGATAGGACATCGCGGATTTCACCAGTGGATTTAGCACCTCATTTTACATAAAATAGTTCCTATAAGTCTATTCTCAAGAGTTGATAAAGGTAAAAACGAATAAAATGTTTATATATCACATTTTCAAATATCTATTTTTCTCCATTTTACTCGATCTCCTAAACGGTTCAAGATAGGACATCGCGCTTTTCACCAGTGGATTTAGCACCTCATTTTACATAAAATATGTCCTATAAGTCTACTCTCAAGAGTTGATAAAGGTACAAACGAACAAAATGTTTATATATCACATTTTCAAATATCTATTTTTCTCTATTTTACTCGATCTCCTAAACGGTTAAAGATAGGACATCGCGGTTTTCACCAGTGGAATTAGCACCTCATTTTACATAAAATAAGTCCTATAAGTCTTTTCTCAAGAGTTGATAAAGGTACAAACGTATAAAATGTTTATACATTACATTATCAAATATCTATTATTCTCCATTTTACTCGATCTCCTAAACGGTTTAAGATAGGACATCGCGGTTTTCACCAGTGGATTTAGCACCTCATTTTCCATAAAATAACTCCTATAAGTCTACTCTCAAGAGTTAATAAAGGTACAAACGAATAAAATGTTTATATATCACATTTTCAAATATCTGTTATTATCAATTTTACTCGATCTCTTTAACGGTTAAAGATAGGACATCTCGGTTTTTACCAGTGGATTTAGCACCTTATTATACATAAAATAAGTCCGATAAGTCTACCCTCAAGAGTTGATCAAGGTACACACGAATAAAATGGTTATATATCACATTTTCAAATATCTATTATTCTCCATTTTACTCGATCTCCTAAACGGTTAAAGATAGGACATCGCGGATTTCACCAGTGGATTTAGCACCCCATTTTACATAAAACAAGTCCTACAAGTCTACTCTCAAGAGTTGATAAAGGTAAAAACGAACAAAATGTTTATATATCACATTTTCAAATATCTATTTTTCTCCATTTTACTCGATCTCCTAAACGGTTCAAGATAGGACATCGCGGTTTTCACCAGTGGATTTAGCACCTCATTTTACGTAAAATAAGTCCTATAAGTCTACTCTTAAGAGTTGATAAAGGTACAAACGAATAAAATGTTTATATATCACATTTTCAAATATCTATTATTCTTCATTTTACTCGATCTCCTAAACGGTTTAAGATAGGACATCGCGGTTTTCACCAGTGGATTTAGCACCTCATTTTCCATAAAATAGTTCCTATAAGTCTATTCTCAAGAGTTGATAAAGGTAAAAACGAATAAAATGTTTATATATCACATTTTCAAATATCTATTTTTCTCCATTTTACTCGATCTCCTAAACGGTTCAAGATAGGACATCGCGCTTTTCACCAGTGGATTTAGCACCTCATTTTACATAAAATATGTCCTATAAGTCTACTCTCAAGAGTTGATAAAGGTACAAACGAACAAAATGTTTATATATCACATTTTCAAATATCTATTTTTCTCTATTTTACTCGATCTCCTAAACGGTTAAAGATAGGACATCGCGGTTTTCACCAGTGGATTTAGCACCTCATTTTCCATAAAATAACTCCTATAAGTCTACTCTCAAGAGTTAATAAAGGTACAAACGAATAAAATGTTTATATATCACATTTTCAAATATCTGTTATTATCAATTTTACTCGATCTCTTAAACGGTTAAAGATAGGACATCTCGGTTTTTACCAGTGGATTTAGCACCTTATTTTACATAAAATAAGTCCTATAAGTCTACCCTCAAGAGTTGATCAAGGTACACACGAATAAAATGGTTATATATCACATTTTCAAATATCTATTATTCTCCATTTTACTCGATCTCCTAAACGGTTAAAGATAGGACATCGCGGATTTCACCAGTGGATTTAGCACCCCATTTTACATAAAACAAGTCCTACAAGTCTACTCTCAAGAGTTGATAAAGGTAAAAACGAACAAAATGTTTATATATCACATTTTCAAATATCTATTTTTCTCCATTTTACTCGATCTCCTAAACGGTTCAAGATAGGACATCGCGGTTTTCACCAGTGGATTTAGCACCTCATTTTACGTAAAATAAGTCCTATAAGTCTACTCTTAAGAGTTGATAAAGGTACAAACGAATAAAATGTTTATATATCACATTTTCAAATATCTATTATTCTCCATTTTACTCGATCTCCTAAACGGTTAAAGATAGGACATCGCGGATTTCACCAGTAGATTTAGCACCTCATTTTACATAAATAAGACCTATAAGTCTACACTCAAGAGTTGATAAAGGTACAAACGAATAAAATGTTTATATATCACATTTTCAAATATCTATTATTTTCCATTTTACTCGATCTCCTAAACGGTTCTAGATAGGACATCGCGGTTTTCACCAGTGGATTTAGCACCTTATTTTACATAAAATAAGTTCTATAAGTCTACTCTCAAGAGTTGATAAAGGTATAAACGAATAAAATGTTTATATATCACATTTTCAAATATCTATTATTCTCCATTTTACTCGATCTCCTAAACGGTTAAAGATAGGACATCGCGGATTTCACCAGTGGATTTAGCACCTCATTTTACATAAAATAGTTCCTATAAGTCTATTCTCAAGAGTTGATAAAGGTAAAAACGAATAAAATGTTTATATATCACATTTTCAAATATCTATTTTTCTCCATTTTACTCGATCTCCTAAACGGTTCAAGATAGGACATCGCGCTTTTCACCAGTGGATTTAGCACCTCATTTTACATAAAATATGTCCTATAAGTCTACTCTCAAGAGTTGATAAAGGTACAAACGAACAAAATGTTTATATATCACATTTTCAAATATCTATTTTTCTCTATTTTACTCGATCTCCTAAACGGTTAAAGATAGGACATCGCGGTTTTCACCAGTGGAATTAGCACCTCATTTTACATAAAATAAGTCCTATAAGTCTTTTCTCAAGAGTTGATAAAGGTACAAACGTATAAAATGTTTATACATTACATTATCAAATATCTATTATTCTCCATTTTACTCGATCTCCTAAACGGTTTAAGATAGGACATCGCGGTTTTCACCAGTGGATTTAGCACCTCATTTTCCATAAAATAACTCCTATAAGTCTACTCTCAAGAGTTAATAAAGGTACAAACGAATAAAATGTTTATATATCACATTTTCAAATATCTGTTATTATCAATTTTACTCGATCTCTTAAACGGTTAAAGATAGGACATCTCGGTTTTTACCAGTGGATTTAGCACCTTATTTTACATAAAATAAGTCCTATAAGTCTACCCTCAAGAGTTGATCAAGGTACACACGAATAAAATGGTTATATATCACATTTTCAAATATCTATTATTCTCCATTTTACTCGATCTCCTAAACGGTTAAAGATAGGACATCGCGGATTTCACCAGTGGATTTAGCACCCCATTTTACATAAAACAAGTCCTACAAGTCTACTCTCAAGAGTTGATAAAGGTAAAAACGAACAAAATGTTTATATATCACATTTTCAAATATCTATTTTTCTCCATTTTACTCGATCTCCTAAACGGTTCAAGATAGGACATCGCGGTTTTCACCAGTGGATTTAGCACCTCATTTTACGTAAAATAAGTCCTATAAGTCTACTCTTAAGAGTTGATAAAGGTACAAACGAATAAAATGTTTATATATCACATTTTCAAATATCTATTATTCTTCATTTTACTCGATCTCCTAAACGGTTAAAGATAGGACATCGCGGATTTCACCAGTAGATTTAGCACCTCATTTTACATAAATAAGACCTATAAGTCTACACTCAAGAGTTGATAAAGGTACAAACAAATAAAATGTTTATATATCACATTTTCAAATATCTACTATTCTCCATTTTACTCGATCTCCTAAACGGTTAAAGATAGGACATCGCGGTTTTCACCAGTGGATTTAGCACCTCATTTTACATAAAATAGGTCCTATAAGTCTACCCTCAAGAGTTGATCAAGGTACAAACGAATAAAATGTTTATATATCACATTTTCAAATATCTAATATTTTTCATTTTACTCGATCTCCTAAACGGTAAAAGATAGGACATCGCGGTTTTCATCAGTGGATTAAGTACCCCATTTTACATAAAATAAGTCCTATAAGTCTTCTGTCAAATGTTGATAAAGGTACAAACGAATAAAATGTTTATATATCACATTTTCAAATATCTATTATTCTCCATTTTACTCGATCTCCTAAACGGTTCTAGATAGGACATCGCGGTTTTCACCAGTGGATTTAGCACCTTATTTTACATAAAATAAGTTCTATAAGTCTACTCTCAAGAGTTGATAAAGGTATAAACGAATAAAATGTTTATATATCACATTTTCAAATATCTATTATTCTCCATTTTACTCGATCTCCTAAACGGTTAAAGATAGGACATCGCAGATTTCACCAGTGGATTTAGCACCTCATTTTACATAAAATAGTTCCTATAAGTCTATTCTCAAGAGTTGATAAAGGTAAAACGAATAAAATGTTTATATATCACATTTTCAAATATCTATTTTTCTCCATTTTACTCGATCTCCTAAACGGTTCAAGATAGGACATCGCGCTTTTCACCAGTGGATTTAGCACCTCATTTTACATAAAATATGTCCTATAAGTCTACTCTCAAGAGTTGATAAAGGTACAAACGAACAAAATGTTTATATATCACATTTTCAAATATCTATTTTTCTCTATTTTACTCGATCTCCTAAACGGTTAAAGATAGGACATCGCGGTTTTCACCAGTGGAATTAGCACCTCATTTTACATAAAATAAGTCCTATAAGTCTTTTCTCAAGAGTTGATAAAGGTACAAACGTATAAAATGTTTATACATTACATTATCAAATATCTATTATTCTCCATTTTACTCGATCTCCTAAACGGTTTAAGATAGGACATCGCGGTTTTCACCAGTGGATTTAGCACCTCATTTTCCATAAAATAACTCCTATAAGTCTACTCTCAAGAGTTAATAAAGGTACAAACGAATAAAATGTTTATATATCACATTTTCAAATATCTGTTATTATCAATTTTACTCGATCTCTTAAACGGTTAAAGATAGGACATCTCGGTTTTTACCAGTGGATTTAGCACCTTATTTTACATAAAATAAGTCCTATAAGTCTACCCTCAAGAGTTGATCAAGGTACACACGAATAAAATGGTTATATATCACATTTTCAAATATCTATTATTCTCCATTTTACTCGATCTCCTAAACGGTTAAAGATAGGACATCGCGGATTTCACCAGTGGATTTAGCACCCCATTTTACATAAAACAAGTCCTACAAGTCTACTCTCAAGAGTTGATAAAGGTAAAAACGAACAAAATGTTTATATATCACATTTTCAAATATCTATTTTTCTCCATTTTACTCGATCTCCTAAACGGTTCAAGATAGGACATCGCGGTTTTCACCAGTGGATTTAGCACCTCATTTTACGTAGAATAAGTCCTATAAGTCTACTCTTAAGAGTTGATAAAGGTACAAACGAATAAAATGTTTATATATCACATTTTCAAATATCTATTATTCTCCATTTTACTCGATCTCCTAAACGGTTAAAGATAGGACTTCGCGGATTTCACCAGTAGATTTAGCACCTCATTTTACATAAATAAGACCTATAAGTCTACACTCAAGAGTTGATAAAGGTACAAACGAATAAAATGTTTATATATCACATTTTCAAATATCTACTATTCTCCATTTTACTCGATCTCCTAAACGGTTAAAGATAGGACATCGCGGATTTCACCAGTGGATTTAGCACCTCATTTTACATAAAATAAGACTTATAAGTCTACTCTCAAGAGTTGATAAAGGTACAAACGAATAAAATGTTTATATATCACATTTTCAAATATCTATTATTCTCCATTTTACTCGATCTCCTAAACAATTAAAGATAGGACATCGCGGTTTTCACCAGTGGATTTAGCACCTCATTTTCCATAAAATAACTCCTATAAGTCTACTCTCAAGAGTTAATAAAAGTACAAACGAATAAAATGTTTATATATCACATTTTCAAATATCTGTTATTATCAATTTTACTCGATCTCTTAAACGGATAAAGATAGGACATCTCGGTTTTTACCAGTGGATTTAGCACCTTATTTTACATAAAATAAGTCCTATAAGTCTACCCTCAAGAGTTGATCAAGGTACACACGAATAAAATGGTTATATATCACATTTTCAAATATCTATTATTCTCCATTTTACTCGATCTCCTAAACGGTTCAAGATAGGACATCGCGCTTTTCACCAGTGGATTTAGCACCTCATTTTACATAAAATATGTCCTATAAGTCTACTCTCAAGAGTTGATAAAGGTACAAACGAACAAAATGTTTATATATCACATTTTCAAATATCTATTTTTCTCTATTTTACTCGATCTCCTAAACGGTTAAAGATAGGACATCGCGGTTTTCACCAGTGGAATTAGCACCTCATTTTACATAAAATAAGTCCTATAAGTCTTTTCTCAAGAGTTGATAAAGGTACAAACGTATAAAATGTTTATACATTACATTATCAAATATCTATTATTCTCCATTTTACTCGATCTCCTAAACGGTTTAAGATAGGACATCGCGGTTTTCACCAGTGGATTTAGCACCTCATTTTCCATAAAATAACTCCTATAAGTCTACTCTCAAGAGTTAATAAAGGTACAAACGAATAAAATGTTTATATATCACATTTTCAAATATCTGTTATTATCAATTTTACTCGATCTCTTAAACGGTTAAAGATAGGACATCTCGGTTTTTACCAGTGGATTTAGCACCTTATTTTACATAAAATAAGTCCTATAAGTCTACCCTCAAGAGTTGATCAAGGTACACACGAATAAAATGGTTATATATCACATTTTCAAATATCTATTATTCTCCATTTTACTCGATCTCCTAAACGGTTAAAGATAGGACATCGCGGATTTCACCAGTGGATTTAGCACCCCATTTTACATAAAACAAGTCCTACAAGTCTACTCTCAAGAGTTGATAAAGGTAAAAACGAACAAAATGTTTATATATCACATTTTCAAATATCTATTTTTCTCCATTTTACTCGATCTCCTAAACGGTTCAAGATAGGACATCGCGGTTTTCACCAGTGGATTTAGCACCTCATTTTACGTAGAATAAGTCCTATAAGTCTACTCTTAAGAGTTGATAAAGGTACAAACGAATAAAATGTTTATATATCACATTTTCAAATATCTATTATTCTCCATTTTACTCGATCTCCTAAACGGTTAAAGATAGGACTTCGCGGATTTCACCAGTAGATTTAGCACCTCATTTTACATAAATAAGACCTATAAGTCTACACTCAAGAGTTGATAAAGGTACAAACGAATAAAATGTTTATATATCACATTTTCAAATATCTACTATTCTCCATTTTACTCGATCTCCTAAACGGTTAAAGATAGGACATCGCGGATTTCACCAGTGGATTTAGCACCTCATTTTACATAAAATAAGACTTATAAGTCTACTCTCAAGAGTTGATAAAGGTACAAACGAATAAAATGTTTATATATCACATTTTCAAATATCTATTATTCTCCATTTTACTCGATCTCCTAAACAATTAAAGATAGGACATCGCGGTTTTCACCAGTGGATTTAGCACCTCATTTTCCATAAAATAACTCCTATAAGTCTACTCTCAAGAGTTAATAAAAGTACAAACGAATAAAATGTTTATATATCACATTTTCAAATATCTGTTATTATCAATTTTACTCGATCTCTTAAACGGATAAAGATAGGACATCTCGGTTTTTACCAGTGGATTTAGCACCTTATTTTACATAAAATAAGTCCTATAAGTCTACCCTCAAGAGTTGATCAAGGTACACACGAATAAAATGGTTATATATCACATTTTCAAATATCTATTATTCTCCATTTTACTCGATCTCCTAAACGGTTCAAGATAGGACATCGCGCTTTTCACCAGTGGATTTAGCACCTCATTTTACATAAAATATGTCCTATAAGTCTACTCTCAAGAGTTGATAAAGGTACAAACGAACAAAATGTTTATATATCACATTTTCAAATATCTATTTTTCTCTATTTTACTCGATCTCCTAAACGGTTAAAGATAGGACATCGCGGTTTTCACCAGTGGAATTAGCACCTCATTTTACATAAAATAAGTCCTATAAGTCTTTTCTCAAGAGTTGATAAAGGTACAAACGTATAAAATGTTTATACATTACATTATCAAATATCTATTATTCTCCATTTTACTCGATCTCCTAAACGGTTTAAGATAGGACATCGCGGTTTTCACCAGTGGATTTAGCACCTCATTTTCCATAAAATAACTCCTATAAGTCTACTCTCAAGAGTTAATAAAGGTACAAACGAATAAAATGTTTATATATCACATTTTCAAATATCTGTTATTATCAATTTTACTCGATCTCTTAAACGGTTAAAGATAGGACATCTCGGTTTTTACCAGTGGATTTAGCACCTTATTTTACATAAAATAAGTCCTATAAGTCTACCCTCAAGAGTTGATCAAGGTACACACGAATAAAATGGTTATATATCACATTTTCAAATATCTATTATTCTCCATTTTACTCGATCTCCTAAACGGTTAAAGATAGGACATCGCGGATTTCACCAGTGGATTTAGCACCCCATTTTACATAAAACAAGTCCTACAAGTCTACTCTCAAGAGTTGATAAAGGTAAAAACGAACAAAATGTTTATATATCACATTTTCAAATATCTATTTTTCTCCATTTTACTCGATCTCCTAAACGGTTCAAGATAGGACATCGCGGTTTTCACCAGTGGATTTAGCACCTCATTTTACGTAGAATAAGTCCTATAAGTCTACTCTTAAGAGTTGATAAAGGTACAAACGAATAAAATGTTTATATATCACATTTTCAAATATCTATTATTCTCCATTTTACTCGATCTCCTAAACGGTTAAAGATAGGACTTCGCGGATTTCACCAGTAGATTTAGCACCTCATTTTACATAAATAAGACCTATAAGTCTACACTCAAGAGTTGATAAAGGTACAAACGAATAAAATGTTTATATATCACATTTTCAAATATCTACTATTCTCCATTTTACTCGATCTCCTAAACGGTTAAAGATAGGACATCGCGGATTTCACCAGTGGATTTAGCACCTCATTTTACATAAAATAAGACTTATAAGTCTACTCTCAAGAGTTGATAAAGGTACAAACGAATAAAATGTTTATATATCACATTTTCAAATATCTATTATTCTCCATTTTACTCGATCTCCTAAACAATTAAAGATAGGACATCGCGGTTTTCACCAGTGGATTTAGCACCTCATTTTCCATAAAATAACTCCTATAAGTCTACTCTCAAGAGTTAATAAAAGTACAAACGAATAAAATGTTTATATATCACATTTTCAAATATCTGTTATTATCAATTTTACTCGATCTCTTAAACGGTTAAAGATAGGACATCTCGGTTTTTACCAGTGGATTTAGCACCTTATTTTACATAAAATAAGTCCTATAAGTCTACCCTCAAGAGTTGATCAAGGTACACACGAATAAAATGGTTATATATCACATTTTCAAATATCTATTATTCTCCATTTTACTCGATCTCCTAAACGGTTAAAGATAGGACATCGGGGTTTTCACCAGTGGAATTAGCACCTCATTTTACATAAAATAAGTCCTATAAGTCTTTTCTCAAGAGTTGATAAAGGTACAAACGTATAAAATGTTTATACATTACATTATCAAATATCTATTATTCTCCATTTTACTCGATCTCCTAAACGGTTCAAGATAGGACATCGCGGTTTTCACCAGTGGATTTAGCACCTCATTTTACGTAAAATAAGTCCTATAAGTCTACTCTTAAGAGTTGATAAAGGTACAAACGAATAAAATGTTTATATACCACATTTTCAAATATCTATTATTATCAATTTTACTCGATCTCCTAAACGGTTAAAGATAGGACATCGCGGTTTTTATCAGTGGATTTAGCTCCTTATTTTACATAAAATAGGTCCTATAAGTCTACTCTCAAGAGTTGATAAAGGTACAAATGAATAAAATGTTTATATATCACATTTTCAAATATCTATTATTCTCCATTTCACTCGATCTCCTAAACGGTTAAAGATAGGACATCGCGGTTTTCACCAGTAAATTTAGCACCTCATTTTACATAAAATAGGTCCTATAAATCTACTCTCAAGAGTTGATAAAGGTAAAAACGAATAAAATGTTTATATATCACATTTTCAAATTTCTATTATTCTCCATTTTACTCGATCTCCAAAACGATTAAAGATAGGACATCGCGGATTTTACCAGAGAATTTAGCACCTCATTTTACATAAAATAACTCCTATAAGTCTACTCTCAAGAGTTGATAAAGGTACAAACGAATAAAATGTTTATATATCATATTATCAAATATCTATTATTCTCCATTATACTCGATCTCCTAAACGGTTAAAGATTGGACATCGAGGATTTCACCAGTGGATTTAGCACCTCATTTTACATAAAATAAGTCCTATAAGTCTACTCTCAAGAGTTGATAGAGGTACAAACGAATAAAATGTTTATATATCACATTTTCAAATATCCATTATTCTCCATTCTACTCCATCTCCTAAACGGTTAAAGATAGGATATCGCGGTTTTCACCAGTGGATTTAGCACCTTATTTTACATAAAATAAGTCCTATAAGTCTACTCTCAAGAGTTGATAAAGGTACAAACGAATAAAATGTTTATATATCACATTTTCAAATATCTATTATTCTCCATTTTACTCGATCTCCTAAACGGTTAAAGATAGGACATCGCGGATTTCACCAGTGGATTTAGCACCTCATTTTACATAAAATAAGACCTATAAGTCTACTCTCAAGAGTTGATAAAGGTACAAACGAATAAAATGTTTATATATCACATTTTCAAATATCTATTATTCTCCATTTTACTCGATCTCCTAAACGGTTAAAGATAGGAGATCGCGGTTTTCACCAGTGGATTTAGCACCTCATTTAACATAAAATAAGTCCTATAAGTCTACTCTCAAGAGTTCATAATGGTACAAACGAATAAAATGTTTATATATCACATTTTCAAATATCTATTATTCTCCATTTTACTCGATCTCCTAAACGGTGAAAGATAGGACACCGCGGTTTTCACCAGTGGATTTAGCACCTCATTTAACATAAAATAAGTCCTATAAGTCTACTCTCAAGAGTTGATAAAGGTACAAACGAATAAAATGTTTATATATCACATTTTCAAATATCTGTTATTATCAATTTTACTCGATCTCTTAAACGGTTAAAGATAGGACATCTCGGTTTTTACCAGTGGATTTAGCACCTTATTTTACATAAAACAAGTCCTATAAGTCTACCCTCAAGAGTTGATCAAGGTACAAACGAATAAAATGTTTATATATCACATTATCAAATATCTATTATTCTCTATTTTACTCGATCTCCTAAACGGTTAAAGATAGGACATCGCGGTTTTCACCAGTGGATTTAGCACCTCATTTTACATAAAATAGGTCCTATAAGTCTACCCTCAAGAGTTGATCAAGGTACAAACGAATAAAATGTTTATATATCACATTTTCAAATATCTAATATTTTTCATTTTACTCGATCTCCTAAACGTTAAAAGATAGGACATCGCGGTTTTCATCAGTGGATTAAGTACCCCATTTTACATAAAATAAGTCCTATAAGTCTTCTGTCAAATGTTGATAAAGGTACAAACGAATAAAATGTTTATATATCACATTTTCAAATATCTATTATTCTCCATTTTACTCGATCTCCTAAACGGTTCTAGATAGGACATCGCGGTTTTCACCAGTGGATTTAGCACCTTATTTTACATAAAATAAGACCTATAAGTCTACTCTCAAGAGTTGATAAAGGTACAAACGAATAAAATGTTTATATATCCATTTTCAAATATCTATTATTCTCCATTTTACTCGATCTCCTAAACAGTTAAAGATAGGACATCGCGGTTTTCACCAGTGGATTTAGCACCTCATTTAACATAAAATAAGTCCTATAAGTCTACTCTCAAGAGTTGATAAAAGTACAAACGAATAAAATGTTTATATATCACATTTTCAAATATCTATTATTCTCCATTTTACTCGATCTCCTAAACGGTGAAAGATAGGACATCGCGGTTTTCACCAGTGGATTTAGCACCTCATTTAACATAAAATAAGTCCTATAAGTCTACTCTCAAGAGTTGATAAAGGAACAAACGAATAAAATGTTTATATATCATATTATCAAATATCTATTATTCTCCATTATACTCGATCTCCTAAACAATTAAAGTTAGGACATCGCGGATTTCACCAGTGGATTTAGCACCTCATTTTACATAAAATAAGTCCTATAAGTCTACTCTCAAGAGTTGATAAAGGTACAAACGAATAAAATGTTTATATATCACATTATCAAATATCCATTATTCTCCATTTTACTTAATCTCCTAAACGGTTAAAGATAGGACATCGCGGTTTTTACCAGTGGATTAAGCACCTCATTTTACATAAAATAAGTCTTATAAGTCTACCCTCAAGAGTTGATCAAGGTACAAACGAATAAAATGTTTATATATCATATTTTCAAATATCTATTATTCTCCATTTTACTCGATCTCCTAAACGGTTAAAGATATGACATCGCGGTTTTCACCAGTGAATTTAGCACCTCATTTTACATAAAATATGTCCTATAAGTCTACTCTCAAGGGTTGATAAAGGTACAAACGAATAAAATGTTTATATATCACATTTTCAAATATCTATTTTTGTCCATTTTACTCGATCTCCTAAACGGTTTAAGATAGGACATCGCGGTTTTCACCAGTGGATTTAGCACCTCATTTTACATAAAATAACTCCTATAAGTCTACTCTCAAGAGTTGATAAAGGTACAAACGAATAAATTGTTTATATATCACATTTTCAAATATCTATTATTCTCCATTTTACTCGATCTTCTAAACGGTTAAAGATAGGACATCGCGTTTTTCACCAGTAGATTTAGCACATCATTTTACATAAAATAAGTCCTATAAGTCATTTTTTAAGAGTTGCTAAAGGTACAAACGTATAAAATGTTTAAATATCTCATTTTCAAATATCTTTTATTCTCCATTTTACTCGATCTCCTAAACGATTAATGATAGGACATCACGGTTTTCACCAGTGGATTTAGCACCTCATTTTACATAAAATAAGTCCTATAAGTCTACTCTCAAGAGTTGATAAAGGTACAAACGAATAAAACGTTTATATATCATATTTTCAAATATCTATTATTCTCCATTTTACTC
Organism: Silvanus unidentatus; assembly: GCA_963930825.1. Lineage (NCBI taxonomy): Eukaryota > Metazoa > Arthropoda > Insecta > Coleoptera > Silvanidae > Silvanus > Silvanus unidentatus. The sequence goes on from OZ005762.1 coordinate 7,786,359, forward strand.
GATCTCCTAAACGGTTAAAGATAGGACATCGCGTTTTTCACCAGTAGATTTAGCACATCATTTTACATAAAATAAGTCCTATAAGTCATTTCTTAAGAGTTGATAAAGGTACAAACGTATAAAATGTTTAAATATCTCATTTTCAAATATCTATTATTCTCCATTTTACTCGATCTCCTAAACGGTTAAAGATAGGGCATCGCGGTTTTCACCAGTGGATTTAACACCTCATTTTACATAAAATAAGTCTTATAAGTCTACTCTCAAGAGTTGATAAAGGTACAAACGAATAAAATGTTTATTTATCACTTTATCAAATATCTATTATTCTCCATTTTACTCGATCTCCTAAACAGTTAAAGATAGGACATCGCGGTTTTCACCAGTGGATTTAGCACTTCATTTTACATAAAATTAGTCTTATAAGTCTACTCTCAAGAGTTTATAAAGGTACAAACGAATAAAATGTTTATATATCACATTATCAAATATCTATTATTCTCAATTTTACTTGATCTCCTAAACGGATAAAGATAGGACATCGCGGTTTTTACCAGTGGATTAAGCACCTCATTTTACATAAAATAGTACCTATAAGTCTATTCTCAAGAGTTGATAAAGGTAAAAACGAATAAAATGTTTATATATCACATTTTCAAATATCTATTTTTCTCCATTTTACTCGATCTCCTAAACGGTTCAAGATAGGACATCGCGCTTTTCACCAGTGGATTTAGCACCTCATTTTACATAAAATATGTCCTATAAGTCTACTCTCAAGAGTTGATAAAGGTACAAACGAACAAAATGTTTATATATCACATTTTCAAATATCTATTTTTCTCTATTTTACTCGATCTCCTAAACGGTTAAAGATAGGACATCGCGGTTTTCACCAGTGGATTTAGCACCTCATTTTTCATAAAATAAGTCCTATAAGTCTACTCTCAAGAGTTGATAAAGGTACAAACGAATAAAATGTTTATATATCACATTTTCAAATATCTATTAATATCCATTTTACTCGATCTCCTAAAGGGTTATAGATAGGACATCGCGGTTTTCACCAGAGGATTTAGCACCTCATTTTACATAAAATAACTCCTATAAGTCTACTCTCAAGAGTTGATAAAGGTACAAACGAATAAAATGTTTATATATCACATTATCAAATATCTATTATTCTCCACTTTACTCGATCTCCTAAACGGTTAAAGATAGGACATCGCGGTTTTCACCAGTGGATTTAGCACCTCATTTTACATAAAATAAGTCCTATAAGTCTACCCTCAAGAGTTGATCAAGGTACAAACGAATAAAATGTTTATATATCACATTTTCAAATATCTATTATTCTCCATTTTACTCGATCTCCTAAACGGTTAAAGATAGGACATCGCGGTTTTCATCAGTGGATTTAGCACCCCATTTTACATAAAACAAGTCCTATAAGTCTACTCTTAAGAGTTGATAAAGGTACAAACGAATAAAATGTTTATATATCACATTTTCAAATATCTATTATTCTCCATTTTACTCGATCTCCGAAACGGTTAAAGATAGGACATCGCGGATTTCACCAGTGGATTTAGCACCTCATTTTAGATAAAATAAGACCTATAAGTCTACTCTCAAGAGTTGATAAAGGTACAAACGAATAAAATGTTTATATATCACATTTTCAAATATTTATTATTCTCCATTTTACTCGATCTCCTAAACGGTTAAAGATATTACATCGCGGTTTTCACCAGAGAATTTAGCACCTCATTTTACATAAAATAACTCCTATAAGTCTACTCTCAAGAGTTGATAAAGGTACAAACGAATAAAATGTTTATATATCACATTTTCAAATATCTGTTGTTATCAATTTTACTCGTTCTCTTAAACGGTTAAAAATAGGACATTTCGGTTTTTACCAGTGGATTTAGCACCTTATTTTACATAAAATAAGTCCTATAAGTCTACCCTCAAGAGTTGATCAAGGTAGAAACGTATAAAATGTTTATATATCTCATTTTCAAATATCTATTATTCTCCATTTTACTCGATCTCCTAAACGGTTAAAGATAGGACATCGCGGATTTCACCAGTGGATTTAGCAGCTCATTTTACATGAAATATGTCATATAAGTCTACTCTCAAGTGTTGATAAAGGTACAAACGAATAAAATGTTTATATATCACATTATCAAATATCTATTATTCTCCATTTTACTCGATCTCTTAAACGGTTAAAGATAGGACATCGCGGTTTTTACCAGTGGATTTAGCACCTCATTTTACATAAAATAACTCCTATAAGTCTACTTTCAAGAGTTGATAAAGTTACAAACGAATAAAATGTTTATATATCACATTTTCAAATATCTATTAATATCCATTTTACTCGATCTCCTAAACGGTTAAAGATAGGACATCGCGGTTTTCACCAGTGGATTTAGCACCTCATTTTCCATAAAATAACTCCTATAAGTCTACTCTCAAGAGTTAATAAAGGTACAAACGAATAAAATGTTTATATATCACATTTTCAAATATCTATTATCAATTTTACTCGATCTCTTAAACGGTTAAAGATAGGACATCGCGGTTTTTATCAGTGGATTTAGCACCTCATTTTACATAAAATAAGTTCTATAAGTCTACTCTCAAGAGTTGATAAAGGTACAAACGAATAAAACGTTTATATATCATATTTTCAAATATCTATTATTCTCCATTTTACTCAAACTCCTAAACGGTTAAAGATAGGACATCGCGTTTTTCACCAGTAGATTTAGCACATCATTTTACATAAAATAAGTCCTATAAGTCATTTCTTAAGAGTTGATAAAGGTACAAACGTATAAAATGTTTAAATATCTCATTTTCAAATATCTATTATTCTCCATTTTACTCGATCTCCTAAACGATTAAAGATAGGACATCGCGGTTTTCACCAGTGGATTTAGCACCTCATTTTACATAAAATATGTCCTATAAGTCTACTCTCAAGAGTTGATAAAGGTACAAACGAATAAAACGTTTATATATCATATTTTCAAATATCTATTATTCTCCATTTTACTCGATCTCCTAAACGGTTAAAGATAGGACATCGCGTTTTTCACCAGTAGATTTAGCACATCATTTTACATAAAATAAGTCCTATAAGTCATTTCTTAAGAGTTGATAAAGGTACAAACGTATAAAATGTTTAAATATCTCATTTTCAAATATCTATTATTCTCCATTTTACTCGATCTCCTAAACGGTTAAAGATAGGGCATCGCGGTTTTCACCAGTGGATTTAGCACCTCATTTTACATAAAATAAGTCTTATAAGTCTACTCTCAAGAGTTGATAAAGGTACAAACGAATAAAATGTTTATTAATCACTTTATCAAATATCTATTATTCTCCATTTTACTCGATCTCCTAAACGGTTAAAGATAGGACATCGCGGTTTTTATCAGTGGATTAAGCACCCCATTTTACATAAAATAAGTCCTATAAGTCTACTCTCAAGAGTTGATAAAGGTACAAACGAATAAAATGTTTATATATCACATTTTCAAATATCTATTAATCTCCATTTTACTCGATCTCCTAAACGGTTAAAGATAGGACATCGCGGTTTTTATTAGTGGATTTAGCGCCTTATTTTACATAAAATAAGTCCTATAAGTCTACCCTCAAGAGTTGATCAAGGTACAAACGAATAAAATGTTTATATATCACATTGTCAAGTATCTATTATTCTCCATTTTACTCGATCTCCTAAACGGTTAAAGTTAGGACATCGCGGTTTTTATCAGTGGATTTAGCACCTTATTTTACATAAAATATGTCCTATAAGTCTACTCTCATGGGTTGATAAAGGTACAAACGAATAAAATGTTTATATATCACATTTTCAAATAACTATTATTCTCCGTTTTACTCGATCTCCTAAACGAATAAAGATAGGACATCGCGGTTTTTACCAGAGGATTTAGCACCTCATTTTACATAAAATAACTCCTATAAGTCTACTCTCAAGAGTTGATAAAGGTACAAACGAATAAAATGTTTATATATCACATTTTCGAATATCTATTATTATCAATTTTACTCGATCTCTTAAACGGTTAAAGATAGGACATCGCGGTTTTTATCAGTGGATTTAGCACCTTATTTTACATAAAATAAGTCCTATAAGTCTACCCTCAAGAGTTGATCAAGGTACAAACGAATAAAATGTTTATATATCACATTGTCAAGTATCTATTATTCTCCATTTTACTCGATCTCCTAAACGGTTAAAGATAGGACATCGCGGTTTTTACCAGTGGATTAAGCACCTCATTTTACATAAAAGTCTTATAAGTCTACCCTCAAGAGTTGATCAAGGTACAAACGAATAAAATGTTTATATATCACATTTTCAAATATCTATTATTCTCCATTTTACTCGATCTCCTAAACGGTTAAAGATATGACATCGCGGTTTTCACCAGTGAATTTAGCACCTTATTTTACATAAAATATGTCCTATAAGTCTACTCTCATGAGTTGATCAAGGTACAAACGAATAAAATGTTTATATATCACATTGTCAAGTATCAATTATTCTCCATTTTACTCGATCTCCTAAACGGTTAAAGATAGGACATCGCGGTTTTCATCAGTGGATTTAGCACCTTATTTTACATAAAATAAGTCCTATAAGTCTACCCTCAATAGTTGATCAAGGTACAAACGAATAAAATGTTTATGTATCACATTGTCAAGTATCTATTATTCTCCATTTTACTCGATCTCTTAAACGGTTAAAGATAGGACATCGCGGTTTTCACCAGTGGATTTAGCACCTCATTTTACATAAAATAAGTCCTATAAGTCTACTCTCAAGAGTTGATAAAGGAACAAACGAATAAAATGTTTATATATCACATTATCAAATATCTACTTTTCTCAAATTTACTCGATTTCCTAAACGGTTCAAGAAAGGACATCGCGGTTTTCACCAGTGGATTTAGCACCTCATTTTACATAAAATATGTCCTATAAGTCTATTCTCAAGAGTTGATAAAGGTACAAACGAACAAAATGTTTATATATCACATTTTCAAATATCTATTTTTCTCCATTTTACTCGATCTCCTAAACGGTTCGAGATAGGACATCGCGGTTTTCACCAGTGGATTTAGCAGCTCATTTTACATAAAAAAAGTCATATAAGTCTACTCTTAAGAGTTGATAAAGGTACAAACGAATAAAATATTTATATATCACATTATCAAATATCTATTATTCTCCATTTTACTCGATCTCCTAAACGGTTAAAGATAAAACATCGCGGTTTTCACCAGTGAATTTAGCACCTCATTTTACATAAAATATGTCCTATAAGTCTACTATCATGAGTTGATAAAGGTACAAACGTATAAAATGTTTATATATCTCATTTTCAAATATCTATTATTCTCCATTTTACTCGATCTCCTAAACGGTTAAAGATAGGACATCGCGGTTTTTACCAGTGGATTAAGCACTATATTTTACATAAAATAAGTCCTATAAGTCTACCCTCAAGGGTTGATAAAGGTACAAACGAATAAAATGTTTATATATCACATTTTAAAATATCTATTATTCTCCATTTCTCTCGATCTCGCAAACGGTTAAAGATAGGACATCGCGGTTTTTATCACTGGATTTAGCACCTCATTTTACATAAAATAAGTCCTATAAGTCTACCCTCAAGAGTTGATCAAGGTACAAACGAATAAAATGTTTATATATCACAATGTCAAGTATCTATTATTCTCCATTTTACTCGATCTCCTAAACGGTTAAAGATAGGACATCGCGGTTTTCACCAGTGGATTTAACACCTCATTTTACATAAAATAAGTCCTATAAGTCTACTCTCAAGAGTTGATAAAGGTACAAACGAATAAAATGTTTATATATTACATTTTCAAATATCTATTATTTTCCATTTTACTCGATCTCCTAAACGGTTAAAAATAGGACATCGCGGTTTTTGTAGTGGATTTAGCACCTCATTTTACATAAAATAAGTCCTATAAGTCTACCCGCAAGAGTTCATCAAGTTACAAACGAATAATATGTTTATATATCACATTGTCAAGTACCTATTATTCTCCATTTTACTCGATCTCCTAAACGGTTAAAGATAGGACATCGCGGTTTTCACCAGTGGATTTAACACCTCATTTTACATAAAATAAGTCCTATAAGTCTACTCTCAAGAGTTGATAAAGGTACAAACGAATAAAATATTTATATATCACATTTTCAAATATCTATTATTTTCCATTTTACTCGATCTCCTAAACGGTTAAAAATAGGACATCGCGGTTTCCACCAGTGGATTTAACACCTCATTTTACATAAAATAAGTCCTATAAGTCTACTCTCAAGAGTTGATAAAGGTACAAACGAATAAAATGTTTATATATCACATTTTCAAATATCTATTATTTTCCATTTTACTCGATCTCCTAAACGGTTAAAGATAGGACATCGCAGTTTTTACCAGAGGATTTAGCACCTCATCTTACATAAGATAACTTCTATAAGTCTACCCTCAAGAGTTGATAAAGGTACAAACGAATAAAATGTTTATATATCACATTTTCAAATATCTGTTTTTATCAATTTTACTCGATCTCCTAAACGGTTAAAGATTGGACATCGCGGTTTGCACCATATTTTACATAAAATAAGTCCTATAAGTTTACTCTTAAAAGTTAATATAGGTATAAACGAATAAAATGTTTATACATCACATTTTCAAATATCTATTATTCTCCATTTTACTCGATCTCCTAAACGGTTAAAGATAGGACATCGCGGTTTTTGTAGTGGATTTAGCACCTCATTTTACATAAAATAAGTCCTATAAGTCTACCCGCAAGAGTTCATCAAGTTACAAACGAATAATATGTTTATATATCACATTATCAAATATCTATTATTTTCCATTTTACTCGATCTCCTAAACGGTTAAAAATAGGACATCGCGGTTTTCACCAGTGGATTTAGCACCTCATTTTACATAAAATAAGTCCTATAAGTCTACTCTTAAGAGTTGATAAAGGAACAAAAGAATAAAATGTTTAAATATTACATTTTCAAATATCTATTACTCCCCATTTTACTCGATCTCCTAAACGGTTAAAGATAGGACATCGCGCTTTTTACCAGTAGATTTAGCACCTCATTTTACATGAAATAAGTCATATAAGCCTACTCTCATGAGTTGATGAAGGTACAAACGAATAAAATGTTTATATATCACATTTTCAAATATCTATTTTTCTCCATTTTACTCGATCTCCTAAACGGTTCAAGATAGGACATCGCGCTTTTCACCAGTGGATTTAGCACCTCATTTCACATAAAATATGTCCTATAAGTCTACTCTCAAAAGTTGATAAAGGTACAAACGAACAAAATGTTTATATATCACGTTTTCAAATATCTATTTTTCTCTATTTTACTCGATCTCCTAAACGGATCAAGATAGGACATCGCGGTTTTCACCAGTGGATTTAGCACCTCATTTTACATAAAATAGGTCCTATAAGTCTATTCTCAAGAGTTGATAAAGGTAAAAACGAATAAAATGTTTATAAATCACATTGTCTAGTACCTATTATTCTCCATTTTACTCGATCTCCTAAACGGTTAAAGATAGGACATCACGGTTTTAGCACCTTATTTTACATAAAATAAGTCCTATAAGTCTACCCCCAAGAGTTGATCAAGGTACAAACGAATAAAATGTTTATATATCACAATGTCAAGTATCTATTATTCTCCATTTTACTCGATCTCCTAAACGGTTAAAGATAGGACATCGCGGTTTTCACCAGTGGATTTAACACCTCATTTTACATAAAATAAGTCCTATAAGTCTACTCTCAAGAGTTGATAAAGGTACAAACGAATAAAATGTTTATATATCACATTTTCAAATATCTATTTTTCTCCATTTTACTCGATTTCCTAAACGGTTCAAGAAAGGACATCGCGGTTTTCACCAGTGGATTTAGCACCTCATTTTACATAAAATATGTCCTATAAGTCTATTCTCAAGAGTTGATAAAGGTATAAACGAATAAAATGTTTATATATCACATTTTCAAATATCTATTTTTCTCCATTTTACTCGATCTCCTAAACGGTTCAAGATAGGACATCGCGGTTTTCACCAGTGGATTTAGCAGCTCATTTTACATAAAAAAAGTTCTATAAATCTACTCTTAGGAGTTGATAAAGGTACAAACGAATAAAATATTTATATATCACATTATCAAATATCTATTATTCTCCATTTTACTCGATCTCCTAAACGGTTAAAGATAAAACATCGCGGTTTTCACCAGTGAATTTAGCACCTCATTTTACATAAAATATGTCCTATAAGTCTACTCTCATGGGTTGATAAAGGTACAAACGTATAAAATGTTTATATATCTCATTTTCAAATATCTATTATTCTCCATTTTACTCGATCTCCTAAACGGTTAAAGATAGGACATCGCGGTTTTTACCAGTGGATTAAGCACTATATTTTATATAAAATAAGTCCTATAAGTCTACCCTCAAGGGTTGATAAAGGTACAAACGAATAAAATGTTTATATTGTGACGCTTTTTCCTCGGTGCCCTCGAGCGCCACCTATTTTATACATAAAAATAGGAAAATCCCGGTCAGCCTAGGTAGCACAGATGGAGATACGGTATCCAGGGGTCAAATAAAGACAATAAAACACATTTATAAGAATTAAAATAAGTCCTCTTTATTTTACACTGTCAAAAGGTCGTTAAAGCAATACTATACAAATCAAAATTAATACGGAAAGAAAAGGAAAACACATAACATTTAACGGTGATTCTGTTTACGGAGTAATATGCATGGTAAAAATGTCGGTTATGATGAAAATCAATTTTGACGACGAAAACTCAGACGGAGTGACTCAAATTATTTAGGATCGAGTGGCGAATGACATAAAATGTCCACCAGGAAACGGCGTATGGCGTCACAGACGCTCACCAAACGGAAAATGGGGGTATAGAGTGGCGAATGACATAAAATGTCCACCAGGAAACGGCGTATGGCGTCACAGACGCTCACCAAAAGGAAGGTGGGAGTATAGAGTGGCGAATGACATAAAATGTCCACCAGGAAACGGCGTATGGCGTCACAGACGCTCACCAAAAGGAAGGTGGGAGTATAGAGTGGCGAATGACATAAAATGTCCACCAGGAAACGGCGTATGGCGTCACAGACGCTCACCAAAAGGAAAGTGGGGGTATAGAGTGGCGAATGACATAAAATGTCCACCAGGAAACGGCGTATGGCGTCACAGACGCTCACCAAAAGGAAAATGGGGAGTTTAGAGTGGCGAATGACATAAAATGTCCACCAGGAAACGGCGTATGGCGTCACAGACGCTCACCAAAAGGAAAGTGGGAGTATAGAGTGGCGAATGACATAAAATGTCCACCAGGAAACGGCGTATGGCGTCACAGACGCTCACCAAAAGGAAAATGGGGAGTTTAGAGTGGCGAATGACATAAAATGTCCACCAGGAAACGGCGTATGGCGTCACAGACGCTCACCAAAAGGAAAGTGGGAGTATAGAGTGGCGAATGACATAAAATGTCCACCAGGAAACGGCGTATGGCGTCACAGACGCTCACCAAAAAGGAAAGTGGGGGTATAGAGTGGCGAATGACATAAAATGTCCACCAGGAAACGGCGTATGGCGTCACAGACGCTCACCAAAAGGAAAATGGGGAGTTTAGAATGGCGAATGACATAAAATGTCCACCAGGAAACGGCGTATGGCGTCACAGACGCTCACCAAAAGGAAATTGGGTATAGAGTGGTGTCTATTAAAAGCTCAACACGGTGATTCTAATAACGGTCCGTAACAGAAACACGGTAGAGCGGAAAAGTCAGAAATAAAAAAGGTACTTACGGTATAATAACGGTTTTGGAACGTTTTCTCGAAGAACTTGGTATTTAACACTTGAACTACTGCTAGCAGTATTGAACAGTGGATTGTTATATTTGAGTTATAACAGAACTGATTTCTTGGTAAAACAGGCCAACGCTTATACTGCTTAACCGGAAGGACACTGGTAAGATGTAGTAATTAGTGCCACCTGCGCTTTCTTTTCCGGTACTTCAAATTATTCGTCTCTAGCCTCCGAAGACGGTTGTGGCAGTGAGATATAGTTTGTAGTGCCCTCTAAAGAACACACCCCGTTACTAGTTGTCCGTTTATTCAACGAAAACGGAAAGTTTGATATAAACGGTTAACGGTTTGCGTGATTTCTCTTGTAGGTTAGGTGGTCTTTTGCCGTCGGGAGTTGTTGTTCGGTAAACGGGCCTATTTTCGAAATCGGTGTACTTTCGTAGTTTCGGTGGTGAATGTTAGTGACAAGAAAGTGTCGTTCTTTTGTTTAGTGAAACCATAAATGTGAAGGGAATAATAATTTCCGAAGAAAAGAGTGTTAAAAAGTGACTACATATGCCGACGGAACAAGAACAAAATAAGAAAGTTGGAGTCATCAGGGATGTTTTGGTAACTTAGACGGCTGTATTCGTGGTGGACGACGGAAGACAATCAAGTCCGGATTATCATAGTAAGTTAAAATGATTTATTTTTGAGTTTTTGGGTCCAACTGGTGAATTTTATTTACAAGTCCAAAAGGTAAACAAACATCCTGAGTGACTCTGGTTGCCTATGGTTAAATCTCCAAAAGTGGTTATGTTGTGACAGCTGCACTTGCACTGGTGGAAAAAATGGTACTGACTGTACTTAGTGCTTGAAATGCACTTGTTTGGGCTGGCCTGGTAAGTGTAGTAATAATTGTTAGTACATTTATTCACTTGTTCTTAATTTTCCAGGGAAGATATTATTGTCACCAAAGTGCGGTTAGGAGATTGGACCAACAACAGCATGAAGATCGGTAAGTATTTGGAATAATAATGGTAACGACTAATTTATTTGTCCTTTTTAGGGGAAGACAATAATGGGTTCATTACACCCCCCTCTTTCTTCGGGAAAAGAGTGATTCATCACTCTTTTATAGGAACGGTATGGTCGGTAATAAAAACGGTACCACAAGAAACTTTTCACGTGATATATTCTACGGTGATGATGCTATTTACAACAATATATAAAAAAAATGTGAAACTAAAAAAAAATATAAAGGTTACCAATAGAATGTGCTCTCGGTTATGTACATTTTCGAGCAGGACGTAACATTAACATGAAATATGTACATCAAAATAATAAAATAAAAATAAATTCAACAAAATAAAAATAAAACAATCCTTTCTACACTAAACACGAAACATTACACAAGACACTACACTGCAGTCCTCCCTTTCCCTAACGCTTTCGCCAGTAGCTCTTGCCCCCCGGAATCCTAACATATTCCCTTCGGGAACGGAGGGGCACGTTGGGTACTTGGGGGCGGCGGGGTGGGTCCCGGTTGGGCTCTTCCGGGACCGGGCTTCGTCGTCTCAGCGGGGGAAACAGCACGGGGCGTTGGGGTGGAGTAGGCTGGCGTGGATGCCCTCTGGCCTGGACCACGATGTCGGGGTCATGCTGCACAGGGGGAAGTACGGCGGCTGGAGACGGTTGGATGGTCGGCGTTGGCGACGTCTGGGTGCCCCGTGACACTTGACGCTGTGTCTCCCGACTGGGAGACACTTGTGTGCCCCGGGACTCCACTTCGACGGACGCCTGTATCCCCCTGGTCGTCGACAGCGTACGGGCCGGTATCAAAGAGATGTCCGACAACACCTTTACCTTCGCCTTTTTTGAAGGCGGGTTGCCGGACACCAGCTCCACTGCCGACTTATTCTCGGGGGATTCTGCCCCGAATAAATTGGCCATTCGTGTCTCCAGTGTGGCTGGGCCGTAGCACTTTCCACTCCATGGGAGGAAAGTCTTCCCCCTTTTGACCCTACTAGGTCCGGCCTGCGACGAGGGCATCAACCTACTCGGTCCGGCGATGGCGATTGGGGGAGTAGTGGTGCTGCCGGCGGTGGTGGGGTTGATGACGGGGGTGGTGCTGGCGACGGTGGGGGCTGCGGCTGGTAGACCGGTGGCGGTATTTGTGGCCGGCTGATGAGCTATCCGGCGCTTTCCACCGGACGTGGCCACGGGTGTCGGCCGGGTGGATTTCCTCTGCTCTGGATTCATTTTGCCGGGCCTTGCAACACCTCTTCGTGGTGCTTCCCAGTCGGCCACACTGGGAGCAGAAGAGGAGTGCCTCGTTCTGGCATTGTTCCCTTCCATGCCCCCTTTCACCGCACCTCCAACAGCAATTCGGGTTATAGTCGTTCATCAAGAACGACGTTACCACTTGCCGTTGGGAGGTAGCAGGGGCTCTTCGGGAACTTGCAGACGGTTCTGCTGATGACGGTCCTGGTATACTGGGCGGAACGGTGGATGACGGTGGTAGCCTCACTGACGACGGTATCTTTTTCGGTGTGGTGACGACTTCCGACTGCGATGTCTTGGCTGGTCCATGATTACGTTTGCGTCCTCTTGGGGCCCGCGTTGAACCAGCCGGTTTTGAGTCCTCCTTCGGGGTCTTACACAACTCCTCCATCTCCTTTTCCCACTCGACAATGGGATCGTTGGGGAGAGGGGAGGAAGCCCAATCCAGGTAAGACTCCCCATCCGTCTCGATGTCGTCATCCAGGATGGAGTCCAGCCCTGTCTCCATCAAAAACTTCTCCTTCGCAATCTCGGACATTTTTCAACTGGAACAAGGTTTGGGGAATTAATAATTACGGTCGAGCCAGGTGGATCAAGTGCCCCTGTTGATTTTTCAAATCATATACGACGGGTGAATGAACTTTCACAACGGTATACGGTCCGGAATACTTAGGAGCCAACTTAGCCGCGAAACTATTTACTGCAGACGACAAATGATGGTCCTTCTTAAAGACTATGTCGCCCAATTTGCATCGCCAATCTCGCCTTCGTAAGTTGTAGGCTTTACTTTGAACGGTGAATGCTCGTTCGAGATTGGTCCTGACTAAGATGAAAATCTCTTTCAGTTTGCTAAGTTCCACGATGCGATTTTTCGGATCATCGCATGGAAAGTCTTCGGTCGGTGTTTCTTCTTCCGGAGATTCGGGAGTCGGTCGGTATATGGCTTTCGGTACTTCTAACTCTCTGCCAAAGTTCAAAAACGCTGGGGTAAATCCAGTAGATTCTTGTCGAGCTGTATTGATCGCAAAGAGAAAGTCTGGTAGAAAACGATCCCATTCTTTGTGATTTTCTTCACAATATTGTGCGATCATGGTTTTGAGTGTGCGATTCATTCGTTCTACTGGGTTTGCTTGTGGCGTATACGGTGGTGTAAATCGGTGATTGATGCCCAAATCCTTTAATAAGTTCTTAAATAGACGGCTGTCGAATTGAGTACCATTATCACTCAACACCATTTGTGGACAGCCGAATTTGGTGATGATATCCTCATACAACGCTTCAGTCACCAACCGTGCTGTTGCTCGTCTCAATGGTCGGCAGTGGACCCACTTGGTAAATCGATCGAAGAATACTATCAACATTGTGTGTCCTTTTTTGGATCGTGGAAGTGGTCCTACTAAATCCACGCTAACAGTCTGCCACGGCTTTGTGGTGATGGATGGTTGCATCTTTCCGGGAATTTGTTGTTGACTGGCTTTATATCGTTGACAGGTGGTACATTGTCGCACATATCGTGAGATATCTCGGAACATTCCCGGCCAATAGTAATGGGCAGCGATTCGAGATATCGTTTTAGCAATCCCCATATGCCCGGCGGTGGTGGCATCGTGATTTTCTCTTAGGACCTGTGTTCGTAGTGGTTTAGGTACGCACAATTTCCACGGCTGTGCCATGTCGATGTCACGAAGGTCTTTTGAGTCCCAGAAATGTCGGTAGAGTCGTCCCTCCTTAACACAATAGTCCGGAAAATCCACCGGGTTTTTCTCTACCTCTTGGAGTTTGCTGTGATACCATTTGCACTCTCCACCCCCTTCTATAGTACATAGATCACTGCTAACTAGAGGATCGGTTTCGGTGATCGGTAATGGTTGTCGAGATAATGCATCTGCAACTCGATTCAACGCGCCCTTACGGTATACAATCTCGAAATCATATTGCTGTAGGAAAATACTCCATCGAGCCAGTCGACCTGTTGGACTTTTTATGGAGTGTAACCAGCGTAAAGATTGATGATCGGTGGTGACGGTAAAATGGTATCCTTCCAAATATGGCCTCATCTTTTCGATTCCCCAGACTATAGCGAGACATTCTTTTTCCGTCACCGAGTAGTTCTTCTCGGCCGGGGCTAGTGTTCGGCTAGCATATGCAATTACTCGGTCCAGTCCGTCATATTTCTGTGTTAATGCTACTCCCAGTCCAAAATCGGAGGCATCAGTCTGCAGGTTGAAGGGTTTTTCAAAATCGGGACATGCCAAGACGGGGGCTTCGGTGAGTTTCTCCTTCAGAGTGTTAAAAGCGCGTTCTTGCTCTTCGTCCCATTTCCAACGGTAGTTTTTCTTGAGTAGTCTCGTAAGTGGCGTGACCTCTTTAGAAAAGTCTTTCACGAACCTTCTATACCATGAGGCGGTCCCCAAGAATCGTCGTAATTCCTTAACGTTCTTTGGAGCTGGCATTTGAACGATAGATGCCACCTTGTCTGGGTCGGTCTGTACTCCATTCTCGGTAACTACATGTCCCAGGTATTTCAGCGATTTTTGACCAAATTGACATTTCTCGGCGTTAAGTATTAGGTTAGCAGATCGGAGTCGGTGAAATACTTCCTTCAGGTTCTCAAGGTGTTCGTCGAAGGTTCGCCCCAGAACAATGATATCATCTAGGTATGCAAATGCTCTGGGTTCCATTTCGGGGCCAATAATTCGGTCAAGTAACCTCTGGAAAGTAGCCGGGGCGGAATGTAAACCGAATGGCATCACCCTAAACTGAAAAAGTCCCCTGCCCGGTATCGTGAAAGCGGTCACCGGTTTACTTTCTTCTGAAAGTGGAACCAACCAATATCCATTTTGGAGGTCTATGCTACTGATGTATTTTGCCTCTCGTAGTCTGTCCAGAATGGCGTTAATCTGAGGTAACGGGTACGCATCCTTTTCTGTTACCTCATTTACTTTGCGGAAATCGACACATATCCGATATCGACCATCCTTTTTGGGTACGACGACTATCGGGGAACTCCATGGACTCTCGGATGGCTCAATCACCCCTTTTTCCAGCATATCATCTATTTGTTCATTTACCACTGCCTGAATCTTAGGATTTAGTGGTCGGTAACGTTGTTTTATTGGGTATGGGCTGGAAAGTCGAATATGGTGTTCTACCAGGGGTGTGGGTCCCGTAATGTATTGAAATTTGGGTAGTTCGTTGTCCAACAATTCTTGTAACCTTTCTTGCTCGTTGTCAGTGAGTCCTACTGGACCTTCAACTGCTCCCAAATCTTCAATCAGGTCTTCGGTTGGTTCTTCATCGGCCATTATTAGTACCTGATTTATGTAAAGTCGTTTGTTCCCTAAATCGATAAGTATTTTATGACGGTACATCCAGTCCATGCCTAAGATGACGTCAACGGTGAGAGACGGTAGTAGACGGAAGTCTCCGGAATAGTTTGTCTCAAGAATGGACGGTGTCAGTGTGAAGACGGTGGAGATGGGAACTTTTGTTCCGTCGGCCAGTCGAACGGTGGATGTTATTGACAGCTGTTGTAGTTGGCAGTTGTTCTGCTGGACTTTCGCCCCTACATATGAATATACCGATCCGGTATCCAGTAGAGCTTGATACTCGGTTCCATTGATGTTGACAGGCAGAAAAAGTCGGTTTTCGTATTTTTGGTAGGAGGCGATCATTTGGGCCAACTGTTCAGGCCTCCAGGACGGACAGCTGGCAGTTAGTTTTCCGACGGTTGACGGCGACCACAGTCACAGTCCCGTGACATGATTCCAGGTCGACGACATCGGGAGCAGAATAATTTAGGGGCATTCTGACACTCACTTCTGAAATGTCCATCTTCCCCACAACGGAAACAGACAATATTATTGTTCCTGCCTGGTGGTCGAACCGGTGTTGTACGTGGTCCTGTTGTTGGAACACTGGTTGGCCTAATCGGTGAAGTCGGATATGACGGTTGTCGTACTCTATCGGTACTGTTAATTGCTGGTGGTGTGGACGGTCGTGATGGTCTGGAAGGAGTATGTCCATAACGGGGAAGGTCGAATTTTACCTTGGTTAGATCCTTTTGTAAGTCTTCATATTCTTTAATACGATCTAGTAGATCGTACATGGTTGAAATACTTGCTCTTGGGATAAACTGTCGGTATTCAGGAAGCAAATTACGATGTAGCCAATAAAGCATCTTATCTGGTGTCATTGTCTCGACTCTTCTCAATAAAGTATGTAATGCGATGACGTAATCACTTCCCGGTTCGTTTGGTCGTTGTGTTCGACGACCTATTTCTTCTTCCAGACGGATCGTATAGTCAGATGGCAAATAGAAATGCCGGAACTCCTGTTCAAACGCCTCCCAAGTTTGCCAGTTCTGTCTATGGTTCCGATACCACAACAATGCGTTATCTCGCAAAAGTAGTGATATTCCTGGTAACAGCTCATCTGGTGCGATTCGGTATAACGTCCGTAATTCCCCAATTCTCTCCAGGAACGCAATGGGGTCACCATTTCCGTTGAAATATTCCTTCCACTCGTGTAGATGCTTAAGTGCTAAGTTCATAGTGCCGGTGGTTACTGTTGGAGTCTCGGTGGTTTCAGACGGTAGCGGTTGGGCGGTTGATGGTGCAGCATTATCACCGCGAGACGTAGGTGGAGGCACATGTAAATGTTGGCTGTCCATTGGATCTATTCGTCTTGGACTTGGGCTACGAACTCGACGGAGTTCATTTCGGTACTCTCGTACTCTCCTCCGTAATTCCTCGACGCTGCCTTCCATTGGCAACCCGACTTCTTGTAGAATTGCGACCAACTGCTCTTTGGTCAGCATATTCACCATCGTTGAAGGTGCTTCTCGTAAAATAGCACTCCATCCGCTAGATCCGGTGACGGGGGTGGAAGTAGGGGGAGCGGTATTCGTAGGTGGTGGTCTGGTCCACCCACTGGGTCCGGTGGCGGTATTAGAAGCGGGGGGAGCGGTATTTATGGACGGTGGTCTGGGAGTTTGGGTTTCATCGGTGGACGGTGTATTTCGGGGTGCAGGATTGTTTGGTGTTGGAATGTTGTTGTCGGGCATTTTGTCGTCTGCAATATTATGACTCACGGTTCTATTTCTTTGTCCTTTCCTGACACTCTTCTTAGAGTCCCTGCTCGGGCGCCAATTTGTGACGCTTTTTCCTCGGTGCCCTCGAGCGCCACCTATTTTATACATAAAAATAGGAAAATCCCGGTCAGCCTAGGTAGCACAGATGGAGATACGGTATCCAGGGGTCAAATAAAGACAATAAAACACATTTATAAGAATTAAAATAAGTCCTCTTTATTTTACACTGTCAAAAGGTCGTTAAAGCAATACTATACAAATCAAAATTAATACGGAAAGAAAAGGAAAACACATAACATTTAACGGTGATTCTGTTTACGGAGTAATATGCATGGTAAAAATGTCGGTTATGATGAAAATCAATTTTGACGACGAAAACTCAGACGGAGTGACTCAAATTATTTAGGATCGAGTGGCGAATGACATAAAATGTCCACCAGGAAACGGCGTATGGCGTCACAGACGCTCACCAAACGGAAAATGGGGGTATAGAGTGGCGAATGACATAAAATGTCCACCAGGAAACGGCGTATGGCGTCACAGACGCTCACCAAAAGGAAGGTGGGAGTATAGAGTGGCGAATGACATAAAATGTCCACCAGGAAACGGCGTATGGCGTCACAGACGCTCACCAAAAGGAAGGTGGGAGTATAGAGTGGCGAATGACATAAAATGTCCACCAGGAAACGGCGTATGGCGTCACAGACGCTCACCAAAAGGAAAGTGGGGGTATAGAGTGGCGAATGACATAAAATGTCCACCAGGAAACGGCGTATGGCGTCACAGACGCTCACCAAAAGGAAAATGGGGAGTTTAGAGTGGCGAATGACATAAAATGTCCACCAGGAAACGGCGTATGGCGTCACAGACGCTCACCAAAAGGAAAGTGGGAGTATAGAGTGGCGAATGACATAAAATGTCCACCAGGAAACGGCGTATGGCGTCACAGACGCTCACCAAAAGGAAAATGGGGAGTTTAGAGTGGCGAATGACATAAAATGTCCACCAGGAAACGGCGTATGGCGTCACAGACGCTCACCAAAAGGAAAGTGGGAGTATAGAGTGGCGAATGACATAAAATGTCCACCAGGAAACGGCGTATGGCGTCACAGACGCTCACCAAAAAGGAAAGTGGGGGTATAGAGTGGCGAATGACATAAAATGTCCACCAGGAAACGGCGTATGGCGTCACAGACGCTCACCAAAAGGAAAATGGGGAGTTTAGAATGGCGAATGACATAAAATGTCCACCAGGAAACGGCGTATGGCGTCACAGACGCTCACCAAAAGGAAATTGGGTATAGAGTGGTGTCTATTAAAAGCTCAACACGGTGATTCTAATAACGGTCCGTAACAGAAACACGGTAGAGCGGAAAAGTCAGAAATAAAAAAGGTACTTACGGTATAATAACGGTTTTGGAACGTTTTCTCGAAGAACTTGGTATTTAACACTTGAACTACTGCTAGCAGTATTGAACAGTGGATTGTTATATTTGAGTTATAACAGAACTGATTTCTTGGTAAAACAGGCCAACGCTTATACTGCTTAACCGGAAGGACACTGGTAAGATGTAGTAATTAGTGCCACCTGCGCTTTCTTTTCCGGTACTTCAAATTATTCGTCTCTAGCCTCCGAAGACGGTTGTGGCAGTGAGATATAGTTTGTAGTGCCCTCTAAAGAACACACCCCGTTACTAGTTGTCCGTTTATTCAACGAAAACGGAAAGTTTGATATAAACGGTTAACGGTTTGCGTGATTTCTCTTGTAGGTTAGGTGGTCTTTTGCCGTCGGGAGTTGTTGTTCGGTAAACGGGCCTATTTTCGAAATCGGTGTACTTTCGTAGTTTCGGTGGTGAATGTTAGTGACAAGAAAGTGTCGTTCTTTTGTTTAGTGAAACCATAAATGTGAAGGGAATAATAATTTCCGAAGAAAAGAGTGTTAAAAAGTGACTACATATGCCGACGGAACAAGAACAAAATAAGAAAGTTGGAGTCATCAGGGATGTTTTGGTAACTTAGACGGCTGTATTCGTGGTGGACGACGGAAGACAATCAAGTCCGGATTATCATAGTAAGTTAAAATGATTTATTTTTGAGTTTTTGGGTCCAACTGGTGAATTTTATTTACAAGTCCAAAAGGTAAACAAACATCCTGAGTGACTCTGGTTGCCTATGGTTAAATCTCCAAAAGTGGTTATGTTGTGACAGCTGCACTTGCACTGGTGGAAAAAATGGTACTGACTGTACTTAGTGCTTGAAATGCACTTGTTTGGGCTGGCCTGGTAAGTGTAGTAATAATTGTTAGTACATTTATTCACTTGTTCTTAATTTTCCAGGGAAGATATTATTGTCACCAAAGTGCGGTTAGGAGATTGGACCAACAACAGCATGAAGATCGGTAAGTATTTGGAATAATAATGGTAACGACTAATTTATTTGTCCTTTTTAGGGGAAGACAATAATGGGTTCATTACAATATATCACATTTTCAAATATCTATTATTCTCCATTTTACTCGATCTCCTAAACGGTTAAAGATAGGACATCACGGTTTTAGCACCTTATTTTACATAAAATAAGTCCTATAAGTCTACCCCCAAGAGTTGATCAAGGTACAAACGAATAAAATGTTTATATATCACAATGTCAAGTATCTATTATTCTCCATTTTACTCGATCTCCTAAACGGTTAAAGATAGGACATCGCGGTTTTCACCAGTGGATTTAACACCTCATTTTACATAAAATAAGTCCTATAAGTCTACTCTCAAGAGTTGATAAAGGTACAAACGAATAAAATGTTTATATATCACATTTTCAAATATCTATTATTTTCCATTTTACTCGATCTCCTAAACGGTTAAAAATAGGACATCGCGGTTTTCACCAGTGGATTTAGCACCTCATTTTACATAAAATAAGTTTTATAAGTCTACTTCCAAAAGTTGATAAAGGTACAAACGAATAAAATGTTTATATACCACATTTTCAAATATCTGTTTTTATCAATTTTACTCGATCTCTTAAACGGTTGAAGATAGGACATCGCGGTTTTCACCAGTGGATTTAGTACCTCATTTTACATAAAATAAGTCCTATAAGTCTACTTTCAAAAGTTGATAAAGGAACAAACGAATGAAATGTTTATATATCACATTTTCAAATATCTATTATTTTCCATTTTACTCGATCTCCTAAACGGTTAAAGATAGGACATCGCGGTTTCCACCAGAGGATTTAGCACCTCATTTTACATAAAATAACTCCTATAAGTCTACTCTCAAGAGTTGATAAAGGTACAAACGAATAAAATGTTTATATATCACATTTTCAAATATCTATTAATATCCATTTTACTCGATATCCTAAACGGTTAAAGATAGGACATCGCAGTTTTTACCAGAGGATTTAGCACCTCATCTTACATAAGATAACTTCTATAAGTCTACCCTCAAGAGTTGATAAAGGTACAAACGAATAAAATGTTTATATATCACATTTTCAAATATCTGTTTTTATCAATTTTACTCGATCTCCTAAACGGTTAAAGATTGGACATCGCGGTTTGCACCATATTTTACATAAAAGAAGTCCTATAAGTCTACTCTTTAAAGTTAATAAAGGTATAAACGAATAAAATGTTTATATATAACATTTTAAAATATCTATTATTCTCCATTTCACTTGATCTCCTAAACGGTTAAAGATAGGACATCGCGGTTTTCACCAGTGGATTTAGCACCTCATTTTCCATAAAATAACTCTTATAAGTCTACTCTTAAGAGTTGATAAAGGTACAAACGAATAAAATGTTTATATATCACATTTTCAAATATCTATTATTCTCCATTTTACTCGATCTCCTAAACGGTTAAAGATAGAACATCGCGGATTTCACCAGTGGATTTAGCACCTCATTTTACATAAAATAAGTCCTATAAGTTTTTTCTCAAGAGTTGATCAAGGTACAAAAGAATAAAATGTTTATATATCACATTGTCAAGTACCTATTATTCTCCATTTTACTCGATCTTCTAACGGTTAAAGATAGGACATCACGGTTTTTATCAGTGGATTTAGCACCTTATTTTACATAAAATAAGTCCTATAAGTCTACCCTCAAGAGTTGATCAAGGTACAAACGAATAAAATGTTTATATATCACAATGTCAAGTATCTATTATTCTCCATTTTACTCGATCTCCTAAACGGTTAAAGATAGGACATCGCGGTTTTCACCAGTGGATTTAACACCTCATTTTACATAAAATAAGTCCTATAAGTCTACTCTCAAGAGTTGATAAAGGTACAAACGAATAAAATGTTTATATATCACATTTTCAAATATCTATTATTTTCCATTTTACTCGATCTCCTAAACGGTTAAAAATAGGACATCGCGGTTTTCACCAGTGGATTTAGCACCTCATTTTACATAAAATAAGTCCTATAAGTCTACTCTCAAAAGTTGATAAAGGTACAAACGAACAAAATGTTTATATATCACATTTTCAAATATCTACTTTTCTCTATTTTACTCGATCTCCTAAACGGTTCAAGATAGGACATCGCGGTTTTCACCAGTGGATTTAGCACCTCATTTTACATAAAATAAGTCCTATAAGTCTTTTCTCAAGAGTTGATCAAGGTACAAAAGAATAAAATGTTTATATATCACTTTGTCAAGTAAATATTATTCTCCATTTTACTCGATCTCCTAAACGGTTAAAGATAGGACATCGCGGTTTTCACCAGTGGATTTAACACCTCATTTTACATAAAATAAGTCCTATAAGTCTACTCTCAAGAGTTGATAAAGGTACAAACGAATAAAATGTTTATATATCACATTTTCAAATATCTATTATTTTCCATTTTACTCGATCTCCTAAACGGTTAAAAATAGGACATCGCGGTTTCCACCAGTGGATTTAACACCTCATTTTACATAAAATAAGTCCTATAAGTCTACTCTCAAGAGTTGATAAAGGTACAAACGAATAAAATGTTTATATATCACATTTTCAAATATCTATTATTTTCCATTTTACTCGATCTCCTAAACGGTTAAAGATAGGACATCGCAGTTTTTACCAGAGGATTTAGCACCTCATCTTACATAAGATAACTTCTATAAGTCTACCCTCAAGAGTTGATAAAGGTACAAACGAATAAAATGTTTATATATCACATTTTCAAATATCTGTTTTTATCAATTTTACTCGATCTCCTAAACGGTTAAAGATTGGACATCGCGGTTTGCACCATATTTTACATAAAATAAGTCCTATGAGTCTACTCTTAAAAGTTAATAAAGGTATAAACGAATAAAATGTTTATACATCACATTTTCAAATATCTATTATTCTCCATTTTACTCGATCTCCTAAACGGTTAAAGATAGGACATCGCGGTTTTTGTAGTGGATTTAGCACCTCATTTTACATAAAATAAGTCCTATAAGTCTACCCGCAAGAGTTCATCAAGTTACAAACGAATAAAATGTTTATATATCACATTATCAAATATCAATTATTTTCCATTTTACTCGATCTCCTAAACGGTTAAAAATAGGACATCGCGGTTTTCACCAGTGGATTTAGCACCTCATTTTACATAAAATAAGTCCTATAAGTCTACTCTTAAGAGTTGATAAAGGAACAAAAGAATAAAATGTTTAAATATCACATTTTCAAATATCTATTACTCCCCATTTTACTCGATCTCCTAAACGGTTAAAGATAGGACATCGCGCTTTTTACCAGTAGATTTAGCACCTCATTTTACATGAAATAAGTCATATAAGCCTACTCTCATGAGTTGATGAAGGTACAAACGAATAAAATGTTTATATATCACATTTTCAAATATCTATTTTTCTCCATTTTACTCGATCTCCTAAACGGTTAAAAATAGGACATCGCGGTTTTCACCAGTGGATTTAGCACCTCATTTTACATAAAATAAGTTTTATAAGTCTACTTCCAAAAGTTGATAAAGGTACAAACGAATAAAATGTTTATATACCACATTTTCAAATATCTGTTTTTATCTATTTTACTCGATCTCTTAAACGGTTAAAGATAGGACATCGCGGTTTTCACCAGTGGATTTAGTACCTCATTTTACATAAAATAAGTCCTATAAGTCTACTTTCAAAAGTTGATAAAGGAACAAACGAATAAAATGTTTATATATCACATTTTCAAATATCTATTATTTTCCATTTTACTCGATCTCCTAAACGGTTAAAGATAGGACATCGCGGTTTCCACCAGAGGATTTAGCACCTCATTTTACATAAAATAACTCCTATAAGTCTACTCTCAAGAGTTGATAAAGGTACAAACGAATAAAATGTTTATATATCACATTTTCAAATATCAACTAATATCCATTTTACTCGATATCCTAAACGGTTAAAGATAGGACATCGCAGTTCTTACCAGAGGATTTAGCACCTCATCTTACATAAGATAACTTCTATAAGTCTACCCTCAAGAGTTGATAAAGGTACAAACGAATAAAATGTTTATATATCACATTTTCAAATATCTGTTTTTATCAATTTTACTCGATCTCCTAAACGGTTAAAGATTGGACATCGCGGTTTGCACCATATTTTACATAAAATAAGTCCTATAAGTCTACTCTTTAAAGTTAATAAAGGTATAAACGAATAAAATGTTTATATATCACATTTTAAAATATCTATTATTCTCCATTTCACTTGATCTCCTAAACGGTTAAAGATAGGACATCGCGGTTTTCACCAGTGGATTTAGCACCTCATTTTACATAAAACAAGTCCTCTAAGTCTACTTTCAAATTGATAAAGGTACAAACGAATAAAATGTTTATATATCACATTTTCAAATATCTACTAATATCCATTTTACTCGATCTCCTAAACGGTTAAAGATAGGACATCGCGGTTTTCACCAGTGGATTTAACACCTCATTTTACATAAAATAAGTCCTATAAGTCTACTCTCAAGAGTTGATAAAGGTACAAACGAATAAAATGTTTATATATCACATTTTCAAATATCTATTATTTTCCATTTTACTCGATCTCCTAAACGGTTAAAAATAGGACATCGCGGTTTCCACCAGTGGATTTAACACCTCATTTTACATAAAATAAGTCCTATAAGTCTACTCTCAAGAGTTGATAAAGGTACAAACGAATAAAATGTTTATATATCACATTTTCAAATATCTATTATTTTCCATTTTACTCGATCTCCTAAACGGTTAAAGATAGGACATCGCAGTTTTTACCAGAGGATTTAGCACCTCATCTTACATAAGATAACTTCTATAAGTCTACCCTCAAGAGTTGATAAAGGTACAAACGAATAAAATGTTTATATATCACATTTTCAAATATCTGTTTTTATCAATTTTACTCGATCTCCTAAACGGTTAAAGATTGGACATCGCGGTTTGCACCATATTTTACATAAAATAAGTCCTATGAGTCTACTCTTAAAAGTTAATAAAGGTATAAACGAATAAAATGTTTATACATCACATTTTCAAATATCTATTATTCTCCATTTTACTCGATCTCCTAAACGGTTAAAGATAGGACATCGCGGTTTT
This sequence comes from Silvanus unidentatus, assembly GCA_963930825.1. NCBI lineage: Eukaryota > Metazoa > Arthropoda > Insecta > Coleoptera > Silvanidae > Silvanus > Silvanus unidentatus. The sequence continues at coordinate 7,811,309 of OZ005762.1, forward strand.
TGTAGTGGATTTAGCACCTCATTTTACATAAAATAAGTCCTATAAGTCTACCCGCAAGAGTTCATCAAGTTACAAACGAATAAAATGTTTATATATCACATTATCAAATATCAATTATTTTCCATTTTACTCGATCTCCTAAACGGTTAAAAATAGGACATCGCGGTTTTCACCAGTGGATTTAGCACCTCATTTTACATAAAATAAGTCCTATAAGTCTACTCTTAAGAGTTGATAAAGGAACAAAAGAATAAAATGTTTAAATATCACATTTTCAAATATCTATTACTCCCCATTTTACTCGATCTCCTAAACGGTTAAAGATAGGACATCGCGCTTTTTACCAGTAGATTTAGCACCTCATTTTACATGAAATAAGTCATATAAGCCTACTCTCATGAGTTGATGAAGGTACAAACGAATAAAATGTTTATATATCACATTTTCAAATATCTATTTTTCTCCATTTTACTCGATCTCCTAAACGGTTAAAAATAGGACATCGCGGTTTTCACCAGTGGATTTAGCACCTCATTTTACATAAAATAAGTTTTATAAGTCTACTTCCAAAAGTTGATAAAGGTACAAACGAATAAAATGTTTATATACCACATTTTCAAATATCTGTTTTTATCTATTTTACTCGATCTCTTAAACGGTTAAAGATAGGACATCGCGGTTTTCACCAGTGGATTTAGTACCTCATTTTACATAAAATAAGTCCTATAAGTCTACTTTCAAAAGTTGATAAAGGTACAAACGAATAAAATGTTTATATATCACATTTTCAAATTTCTATTAATCTCCATTTTACTCGATCTCCAAAACGATTAAAGATAGGACATCGCGGTTTTCACCAGTGGATTTAGCACCTCATTTAACATAAAATAGGTCCTATAAGTCTACCCTTAAGAGTTGATCAAGGTACAAACGAATAAAATGTTTATATATCACTTTTTCAAATATCTATTATTTTTCATTTTACTCGATCTCCTAAATGGTAAAAGATAGGACATCGCGGTTTTCATCAGTGGATTAAGCACCCCATTTTACAAAAAATAAGTCCTATAAGTCTTCTCTCAAATGTTGATAAAGGTACAAACGAATAAAATGTTTATATATCACATTTTCAAATATCAATTATTCTCCATTTTACTCGATCTCCTAAACGGTTAAAGATAGGACATCGCGGATTTGACCAGCGGATTTAGCACCTCATTTTACATAAATAAGACCTATAAGTCTACTCTCAAGAGTTGATAAAGGTACAAACGAATAAAATGTTTATATATCACATTTTCAAATATCTATTATTCCCCATTTTACTCGATCTCCTAAACGGTTAAAGATAGGACTTCGCGGTTTTCACCAGTGGATTTAGCACCTCATTTTACATAAAATAAGTCCTATAAGTCTTCTCTCAAATGTTGATAAAGGTACAAACGAATAAAATGTTTATATATCACATTTTCATATATCTATTATTCTCCATTTTACTCGATCTCCTAAACGGTTCAAGATAGGACATCGCGGTTTTCACCAGTGGATTTAGCACCTCATTTTACGTAAAATAAGTCCTATAAGTCTACTCTTAAGAGTTGATAAAGGTACAAACGAATAAAATGTTTATATATCACATTTTCAAATATCTATTATTCTCCATTTTACTCGATCTCCTAAACGGTTAAAGATAGGACATCGCGGATTTCACCAGTGGATCTAGCACCTCATTTTACATAAATAAGACCTATAAGTCTACTCTCAAGAGTTGATAGAGGTACAAACGAATAAAATGTTTATATATCACATTTTCAAATATCTATTTTTCTCCATTTTACTCGATCTCCTAAACGGTTCAAGATAGGACATCGCGGTTTTCACCAGTGGTTTTGCACCTCATTTTACATAAAATAAGTTCTATAAGTCATTTCTCAAGAGTTGATAAAGGTACAAACGTATAAAATGTTTATATATCTTATTTTCAAATATCTATTATTCTCCATTTTACTCGATCTCCTAAACGGTTAAAGATAGGACATCGCGGTTTTCACCAGTGGATTAAGCACCTCATTTTACATAAAATAATTCTTATAAGTCTACTCTCAAGAGTTGATGAAGGTAAAAACAAATAAAATGTTTATATATCACATTTTCAAATATCTATTTTTCTCCATTTTACTCGATCTCCTAAACGGTTCAAGAAAGGACATCGCGGTTTTCACCAGTGGATTTAGCACCTCATTTTACATAAAATAAGTCCTATAAGTCTACTCTTAAGAGTTGATAAAGGTACAAACGAATAAAATGTTTATATATCACATTTTCAAATATCTATTATTCTCCATTTTACTCGATCTCCTAAACGGTTAAAGATAGGACATCGCGGTTTTCACCAGTGGATTTAGCACCTCATTTTACATAAAATAAGTCCTATAAGTCTTCTCTCAATTGTTGATAAAGGTACAAACGAATAAAATGTTTATATATCACATTTTCAAATATCTATTATTCTCCATTTTACTCGATCTCCTAAACGGTTAAAGATAGGACATCGCGATTTTCACCAGTGAATTTAGCACTTCATTTTACATAAAATAAGTCATATAAGTCTACTCTCAAGAATTGATAAAGGTAAAAACGAATAAAATGTTTATATATCACATTTTCAAATATCTAATTTTCTCCATTTTACTCGATCTCCTAAACGGTTCAAGATAGGACATCGCGGTTTTCACCAGTGGATTTAGCACCTCATTTTACGTAAAATAAGTCCTATAAGTCTACTCTTAAGAGTTGATAAAGGTACAAACGAATAAAATGTTTATATATCACATTTTCAAATATCTATTATTCTCCATTTTACTCGATCTCCTAAACGGTTAAAGATAGGACATCGCGGTTTTCACCAGTGGATTTAGCACCTCATTTTACGTAAAATAAGTCTTATAAGTCTACTCTCAAGAGTTGATAGAGGTACAAACGAATAAAATGTTTATATATCACATTTTCAAGTACCTATTATTCTCCATTTTACTCGATCTCCTAACGGTTAAAGATAGGACATCACGGTTTTTATCAGTGGATTTAGCACCTTATTTTACATAAAATAAGTCCTATAAGTCTACCCTCAAGAGTTGATCAAGGTACAAACGAATAAAATGTTTATATATCACAATGTCAAGTATCTATTATTCTCCATTTTACTCGATCTCCTAAACGGTTAAAGATAGGACATCGCGGTTTTCACCAGTGGATTTAACACCTCATTTTACATAAAATAAGTCCTATAAGTCTACTCTCAAGAGTTGATAAAGGTACAAACGAATAAAATGTTTATATATCACATTTTCAAATATCTATTATTTTCCATTTTACTCGATCTCCTAAACGGTTAAAAATAGGACATCGCGGTTTTTGTAGTGGCTTTAGCACCTCATTTTACATAAAATAAGTCCTATAAGTCTACCCGCAAGAGTTCATCAAGTTACAAACGAATAATATGTTTATATATCACATTGTCAAGTACCTATTATTCTCCATTTTACTCGATCTCCTAAACGGTTAAAGATAGGACATCGCGGTTTTCACCAGTGGATTTAACACCTCATTTTACATAAAATAAGTCCTATAAGTCTACTCTCAAGAGTTGATAAAGGTACAAACGAATAAAATGTTTATATATCACATTTTCAAATATCTTTTATTTTCCATTTTACTCGATCTCCTAAACGGTTAAAAATAGGACATCGCGGTTTCCACCAGTGGATTTAACACCACATTTTACATAAAATAAGTCCTATAAGTCTACTCTCAAGAGTTGATAAAGGTACAAACGAATAAAATGTTTATATATCACATTTTCAAATATCTATTATTTTCCATTTTACTCGATCTCCTAAACGGTTAAAGATAGGACATCGCAGTTTTTACCAGAGGATTTAGCACCTCATCTTACATAAGATAACTTCTATAAGTCTACCCTCAAGAGTTGATAAAGGTACAAACGAATAAAATGTTTATATATCACATTTTCAAATATCTGTTTTTATCAATTTTACTCGATCTCCTAAACGGTTAAAGATTGGACATCGCGGTTTGCACCATATTTTACATAAAATAAGTCCTATAAGTTTACTCTTAAAAGTTAATATAGGTATAAACGAATAAAATGTTTATACATCACATTTTCAAATATCTATTATTCTCCATTTTACTCGATCTCCTAAACGGTTAAAGATAGGACATCGCGGTTTTTGTAGTGGATTTAGCACCTCATTTTACATAAAATAAGTCCTATAAGTCTACTCTTAAGAGTTGATAAAGGAACAAAAGAATAAAATGTTTAAATATCACATTTTCAAATATCTATTACTCCCCATTTTACTCGATCTCCTAAACGGTTAAAGATAGGACATCGCGCTTTTTACCAGTAGATTTAGCACCTCATTTTACATGAAATAAGTCATATAAGCCTACTCTCATGAGTTGATGAAGGTACAAACGAATAAAATGTTTATATATCACATTTTCAAATATCTATTTTTCTCCATTTTACTCGATCTCCTAAACGGTTCAAGATAGGACATCGCGCTTTTCACCAGTGGATTTAGCACCTCATTTTACATAAAATATGTCCTATAAGTCTACTCTCAAAAGTTGATAAAGGTACAAACGAACAAAATGTTTATATATCACGTTTTCAAATATCTATTTTTCTCTATTTTACTCGATCTCCTAAACGGATCAAGATAGGACATCGCGGTTTTCACCAGTGGATTTAGCACCTCATTTTACATAAAATAGGTCCTATAAGTCTATTCTCAAGAGTTGATAAAGGTAAAAACGAATAAAATGTTTATAAATCACATTGTCAAGTACCTATTATTCTCCATTTTACTCGATCTCCTAAACGGTTAAAGATAGGACATCACGGTTTTAGCACCTTATTTTACATAAAATAAGTCCTATAAGTCTACCCCCAAGAGTTGATCAAGGTACAAACGAATAAAATGTTTATATATCACAATGTCAAGTATCTATTATTCTCCATTTTACTCGATCTCCTAAACGGTTAAAGATAGGACATCGCGGTTTTCACCAGTGGATTTAACACCTCATTTTACATAAAATAAGTCCTATAAGTCTACTCTCAAGAGTTGATAAAGGTACAAACGAATAAAATGTTTATATATCACATTTTCAAATATCTATTATTTTCCATTTTACTCGATCTCCTAAACGGTTAAAAATAGGACATCGCGGTTTTCACCAGTGGATTTAGCACCTCATTTTACATAAAATAAGTTTTATAAGTCTACTTCCAAAAGTTGATAAAGGTACAAACGAATAAAATGTTTATATACCACATTTTCAAATATCTGTTTTTATCAATTTTACTCGATCTCTTAAACGGTTAAAGATAGGACATCGCGGTTTTCACCAGTGGATTTAGTACCTCATTTTACATAAAATAAGTCCTATAAGTCTACTTTCAAAAGTTGATAAAGGAACAAACGAATAAAATGTTTATATATCACATTTTCAAATATCTATTATTTTCCATTTTACTCGATCTCCTAAACGGTTAAAGATAGGACATCGCGGTTTCCACCAGAGGATTTAGCACCTCATTTTACATAAAATAACTCCTATAAGTCTACTCTCAAGAGTTGATAAAGGTACAAACGAATAAAATGTTTATATATCACATTTTCAAATATCTATTAATATCCATTTTACTCGATATCCTAAACGATTAAAGATAGGACATCGCAGTTTTTACCAGAGGATGTAGCACCTCATCTTACATAAGATAACTTCTATAAGTCTACCCTCAAGAGTTGATAAAGGTACAAACGAATAAAATGTTTATATATCACATTTTCAAATATCTGTTTTTATCAATTTTACTCGATCTCCTAAACGGTTAAAGATTGGACATCGCGGTTTGCACCATATTTTACATAAAAGAAGTCCTATAAGTCTACTCTTTAAAGTTAATAAAGGTATAAACGAATAAAATGTTTATATATCACATTTTAAAATATCTATTATTCTCCATTTCACTTGATCTCCTAAACGGTTAAAGATAGGACATCGCGGTTTTCACCAGTGGATTTAGCACCTCATTTTACATAAAATAAGTCCTCTAAGTCTACTTTCAAATTGATAAAGGTACAAACGAATAAAATGTTTATATATCACATTTTCAAATATCTACTAATATCCATTTTACTCGATCTCCTAAACGGTTAAAGATAGGACATCGCGGTTTTTACCAGTGGATTAAGCACCTCACTTTACATAAAATAACTCCTATAAGTCTACCCTCAAGAGTTGATAAAGGTACAAACGAATAAAATGTTTAAATATCACATATTCAAATATCTGCTTTTATCAATTTTACTTGATCTCCTAAACGGTTAAAGATAGGACATCGCGGTTTTTACCAGTGGATTAAGCACCTCACTTTACATAAAATAAGTCTTATAAGTCTACCCTCAAGAGTTGATCAAGGTACAAACGAATAAAATGTTTATATATCACATTTACAAATATCTATTATTCTTTATTTTACTCGATCTCCTAAACGGTTAAAGATAGGACATCGCAGTTTTCACCAGTGGATTTAGCACCTCATTTTACATGAAATAAGTCCTATAAGTCTACCCTTAAGAGTTGATCAAGGTACAAACGGATAAAATGTTTATATATCTCATTTTCAAATATCTATTATTCTCCATTTTACTCGATCTCCTAAACGGTTAAAGATAGGACATCGCGGTTTTCACCAGTGGATTTAGCACCTCATTTTACATAAAATAATTCTTATAAGTCTACTCTCAAGAGTTGATGAAGGTAAAAATAAATAAAATGTTTATATATCACATTTTCAAATATCTATTTTTCTCCATTTTACTCGATTTCCTAAACGGTTCAAGAAAGGACATCGCGGTTTTCACCAGTGGATTTAGCACCTCATTTTACATAAAATATGTCCTATAAGTCTATTCTCAAGAGTTGATAAAGGTACAAACGAACAAAATGTTTATATATCACATTTTCAAATATCTATTTTTCTCCATTTTACTCGATCTCCTAAACGGTTCAAGATAGGACATCGCGGTTTTCACCAGTGGATTTAGCAGCTCATTTTACATAAAAAAAGTTCTATAAATCTACTCTTAAGGGTTGATAAAGGTACAAACGAATAAAATATTTATATATCACATTATCAAATATCTATTATTCTCCATTTTACTCGATCTCCTAAACGGTTAAAGATAAAACATCGCGGTTTTCACCAGTGAATTTAGCACCTCATTTTACATAAAATATGTCCTATAAGTCTACTCTCATGAGTTGATAAAGGTACAAACGTATAAAATGTTTATATATCTCATTTTCAAATATCTATTATTCTCCATTTTACTCGATCTCCTAAACGGTTAAAGATAGGACATCGCGGTTTTCACCAGTGGATTAAGCACTATATTTTACATAAAATAAGTCCTATAAGTCTACCCTCAAGGGTTGATAAAGGTACAAACGAATAAAATGTTTATATATCACATTTTAAAATATCTATTATTCTCCATTTCACTCGATCTCGCAAACGGTTAAAGATAGGACATCGCGGTTTTTATCACTGGATTTAGCACCTCATTTTACATAAAATACGTCTTATAAGTCTACTCTTAAGAGTTGATAAAGGTACAAACGGATAAAATGTTTATATATCTCATTTTCAAATATCTATTATTCTCCATTTTACTCGATCTCCTAAACGGTTAAAGATAGGACATCGCGGTTTTCACCAGTGGATTTAGCACCTCATTTTACATAAAATAATTCTTATAAGTCTACTCTCAAGAGTTGATGAAGGTAAAAATAAATAAAATGTTTATATATCACATTTTCAAATATCTATTTTTCTCCATTTTACTCGATTTCCTAAACGGTTCAAGAAAGGACATCGCGGTTTTCACCAGTGGATTTAGCACCTCATTTTACATAAAATATGTCCTATAAGTCTATTCTCAAGAGTTGATAAAGGTACAAACGAACAAAATGTTTATATATCACATTTTCAAATATCTATTTTTCTCCATTTTACTCGATCTCCTAAACGGTTCAAGATAGGACATCGCGGTTTTCACCAGTGGATTTAGCAGCTCATTTTACATAAAAAAAGTTCTATAAATCTACTCTTAAGGGTTGATAAAGGTACAAACGAATAAAATATTTATATATCACATTATCAAATATCTATTATTCTCCATTTTACTCGATCTCCTAAACGGTTAAAGATAAAACATCGCGGTTTTCACCAGTGAATTTAGCACCTCATTTTACATAAAATATGTCCTATAAGTCTACTCTCATGAGTTGATAAAGGTACAAACGTATAAAATGTTTATATATCTCATTTTCAAATATCTATTATTCTCCATTTTACTCGATCTCCTAAACGGTTAAAGATAGGACATCGCGGTTTTCACCAGTGGATTAAGCACTATATTTTACATAAAATAAGTCCTATAAGTCTACCCTCAAGGGTTGATAAAGGTACAAACGAATAAAATGTTTATATATCACATTTTAAAATATCTATTATTCTCCATTTCACTCGATCTCGCAAACGGTTAAAGATAGGACATCGCGGTTTTTATCACTGGATTTAGCACCTCATTTTACATAAAATACGTCTTATAAGTCTACTCTTAAGAGTTGATAAAGGTACAAACGCATAAAATGTTTATATATCACATTGTCAAGTATCTATTATTCTCCATTTTACTCGATCTCCTAAACGGTTAAAGATAGGACATCGCGGTTTTCACCAGTGGATTTAGCACCTCATTTTACATAAAATACGTCTTATAAGTCTACTCTCAAGAGTTGATAAAGGTACAAACGAATAAAATGTTTATATATCACATTTTCAAATATCTATTATTCTCCATTTTACTCGATCTCCTAAACGGTTAAAGATAGGACATCTTGGTTTTCACCAGAGGATTTAGCACCTCATTTTACATAAAATAACTCCTATAAGTCTACCCTCAAGAGTTGATCAAGGTACAAACGGATAAAATGTTTATATATCTCATTTTCAAATATCTATTATTCTCCATTTTACTCGATCTCCTAAACGGTTAAAGATAGGACATCGCGGTTTTCACCAGTGGATTTAGCACCTCATTTTACATAAAATAATTCTTATAAGTCTACTCTCAAGAGTTGATGAAGGTAAAAACAAATAAAATGTTTATATATCACATTTTCAAATATCTATTTTTCTCCATTTTACTCGATTTCCTAAACGGTTCAAGAAAGGACATCGCGGTTTTCACCAGTGGATTTAGCACCTCATTTTACATAAAATATGTCCTATAAGTCTATTCTCAAGAGTTGATAAAGGTACAAACGAACAAAATGTTTATATATCACATTTTCAAATATCTATTTTTCTCCATTTTACTCGATCTCCTAAACGGTTCAAGATAGGACATCGCGGTTTTCACCAGTGGATTTAGCAGCTCATTTTACATAAAAAAAGTTCTATAAATCTACTCTTAAGGGTTGATAAAGGTACAAACGAATAAAATATTTATATATCACATTATCAAATATCTATTATTCTCCATTTTACTCGATCTCCTAAACGGTTAAAGATAAAACATCGCGGTTTTCACCAGTGAATTTAGCACCTCATTTTACATAAAATATGTCCTATAAGTCTACTCTCATGAGTTGATAAAGGTACAAACGTATAAAATGTTTATATATCTCATTTTCAAATATCTATTATTCTCCATTTTACTCGATCTCCTAAACGGTTAAAGATAGGACATCGCGGTTTTCACCAGTGGATTAAGCACTATATTTTACATAAAATAAGTCCTATAAGTCTACCCTCAAGGGTTGATAAAGGTACAAACGAATAAAATGTTTATATATCACATTTTAAAATATCTATTATTCTCCATTTCACTCGATCTCGCAAACGGTTAAAGATAGGACATCGCGGTTTTTATCACTGGATTTAGCACCTCATTTTACATAAAATACGTCTTATAAGTCTACTCTTAAGAGTTGATAAAGGTACAAACGCATAAAATGTTTATATATCACATTGTCAAGTATCTATTATTCTCCATTTTACTCGATCTCCTAAACGGTTAAAGATAGGACATCGCGGTTTTCACCAGTGGATTTAGCACCTCATTTTACATAAAATACGTCTTATAAGTCTACTCTCAAGAGTTGATAAAGGTACAAACGAATAAAATGTTTATATATCACATTTTCAAATATCTATTATTCTCCATTTTACTCGATCTCCTAAACGGTTAAAGATAGGACATCTTGGTTTTCACCAGAGGATTTAGCACCTCATTTTACATAAAATAACTCCTATAAGTCTACCCTCAAGAGTTGATCAAGGTACACACGAATAAAATGGTTATATATCACATTTTCAAATATCTATTATTCTCCATTTTACTCGATCTCCTAAACGGTTAAAGAAAGGACATCGCGGTTTTCACTAGTGGATTTTGCACCTCATTTTACATAAAATAACTCCTATAAGTCTACTCTCAAGAGTTGATCAAGGTACACACGAATAAAATGGTAATATATCACATTTTCAAATATCTATTATTCTCCATTTAACTCGATCTCCTAAACGATTAAAGATAGGACATCGCGGTTTTCACCAGTGGATTTAGCACCTCATTTTCCATAAAATAACTCCTATAAGTGTACTCTTAAGAGTTGATAAAGGTACAAACGAATAAAATGTTTATATATCACATTTTCAAATATCTATTATTCTCCATTTTACTCGATCTCCTAAACGGTTAAAGATAGGACATCGCGGATTTCACCAGTGGATTTAGCACCTCATTTTACATAAAATAAGTCCTATAAGTTTTTTCTCAAGAGTTGATCAAGGTACAAAAGAATAAAATGTTTATATATCACATTGTCAAGTACCTATTATTCTCCATTTTACTCGATCTTCTAACGGTTAAAGATAGGACATCACGGTTTATATCAGTGGATTTAGCACCTTATTTTACATAAAATAAGTCCTATTAGTCTACCCTCAAGAGTTGATCAAGGTACAAACGAATAAAATGTTTATATATCACAATGTCAAGTATCTATTATTTTCCATTTTACTCGATCTCCTAAACGGTTAAAGATAGGACATCGCGGTTTTCACCAGTGGATTTAACACCTCATTTTACATAAAATAAGTCCTATCAGTCTACTCTCAAGAGTTGATAAAGGTACAAACGAATAAAATGTTTATATATCACATTTTCAAATATCTATTATTTTCCATTTTACTCGATCTCCTAAACGGTTAAAAATAGGACATCACGGTTTTCACCAGTGGATTTAGCACCTCATTTTACATAAAATAAGTCCTATAAGTCTACTCTCAAAAGTTGATAAAGGTACAAACGAACAAAATGTTTATATATCACATTTTCAAATATCTACTTTTCTCTATTTTACTCGATCTCCTAAACGGTTCAAGATAGGACATCGCGGTTTTCACCAGTGGATTTAGCACCTCATTTTACATAAAATAAGTCCTATAAGTCTTTTCTCAAGAGTTGATCAAGGTACAAAAGAATAAAATGTTTATATATCACTTTGTCAAGTACCTATTATTCTCCATTTTACTCGATCTCCTAAACGGTTAAAGATAGGACATCGCGGTTTTCACCAGTGGATTTAACACCTCATTTTACATAAAATAAGTCCTATAAGTCTACTCTCAAGAGTTGATAAAGGTACAAACGAATAAAATGTTTATATATCACATTTTCAAATATCTATTATTTTCCATTTTACTCGATCTCCTAAACGGTTAAAAATAGGACATCGCGGTTTCCACCAGTGGATTTAACACCTCATTTTACATAAAATAAGTCCTATAAGTCTACTCTCAAGAGTTGATAAAGGTACAAACGAATAAAATGTTTATATATCACATTTTCAAATATCTATTATTTTCCATTTTACTCGATCTCCTAAACGGTTAAAGATAGGACATCGCAGTTTTTACCAGAGGATTTAGCACCTCATCTTACATAAGATAACTTCTATAACTCTACCCTCAAGAGTTGATAAAGGTACAAACGAATAAAATGTTTATATATCACATTTTCAAATAGCTGTTTTTATCAATTTTACTCGATCTCCTAAACGGTTAAAGATTGGACATCGCGGTTTGCACCATATTTTACATAAAATAAGTCCTATAAGTCTACTCTTAAAAGTTAATAAAGGTATAAACGAATAAAATGTTTATACATCACATTTTCAAATATCTATTATTCTCCATTTTACTCGATCTCCTAAACGGTTAAAGATAGGACATCGCGGTTTTTGTAGTGGATTTAGCACCTCATTTTACATAAAATTAGTCCTATAAGTCTACCCGCAAGAGTTCATCAAGTTACAAACGAATAAAATGTTTATATATCACATTATCAAATATCAATTATTTTCCATTTTACTCGATCTCCTAAACGGTTAAAAATAGGACATCGCGGTTTTCACCAGTGGATTTAGCACCTCATTTTACATAAAATAAGTCCTATAAGTCTACTCTTAAGAGTTGATAAAGGAACAAAAGAATAAAATGTTTAAATATCACATTTTCAAATATCTATTACTCCCCATTTTACTCGATCTCCTAAACGGTTAAAGATAGGACATCGCGCTTTTTACCAGTAGATTTAGCACCTCATCTTACATAAGATAACTTCTATAACTCTACCCTCAAGAGTTGATAAAGGTACAAACGAATAAAATGTTTATATATCACATTTTCAAATAGCTGTTTTTATCAATTTTACTCGATCTCCTAAACGGTTAAAGATTGGACATCGCGGTTTGCACCATATTTTACATAAAATAAGTCCTATAAGTCTACTCTTAAAAGTTAATAAAGGTATAAACGAATAAAATGTTTATACATCACATTTTCAAATATCTATTATTCTCCATTTTACTCGATCTCCTAAACGGTTAAAGATAGGACATCGCGGTTTTTGTAGTGGATTTAGCACCTCATTTTACATAAAATAAGTCCTATAAGTCTACCCGCAAGAGTTCATCAAGTTACAAACGAATAAAATGTTTATATATCACATTATCAAATATCAATTATTTTCCATTTTACTCGATCTCCTAAACGGTTAAAAATAGGACATCGCGGTTTTCACCAGTGGATTTAGCACCTCATTTTACATAAAATAAGTCCTATAAGTCTACTCTTAAGAGTTGATAAAGGAACAAAAGAATAAAATGTTTAAATATCACATTTTCAAATATCTATTACTCCCCATTTTACTCGATCTCCTAAACGGTTAAAGATAGGACATCGCGCTTTTTACCAGTAGATTTAGCACCTCATCTTACATAAGATAACTTCTATAACTCTACCCTCAAGAGTTGATAAAGGTACAAACGAATAAAATGTTTATATATCACATTTTCAAATAGCTGTTTTTATCAATTTTACTCGATCTCCTAAACGGTTAAAGATTGGACATCGCGGTTTGCACCATATTTTACATAAAATAAGTCCTATAAGTCTACTCTTAAAAGTTAATAAAGGTATAAACGAATAAAATGTTTATACATCACATTTTCAAATATCTATTATTCTCCATTTCACTCGATCTCGCAAACGGTTAAAGATAGGACATCGCGGTTTTTATCACTGGATTTAGCACCTCATTTTACATAAAATACGTCTTATAAGTCTACTCTTAAGAGTTGATAAAGGTACAAACGCATAAAATGTTTATATATCACATTGTCAAGTATCTATTATTCTCCATTTTACTCGATCTCCTAAACGGTTAAAGATAGGACATCGCGGTTTTCACCAGTGGATTTAGCACCTCATTTTACATAAAATACGTCTTATAAGTCTACTCTCAAGAGTTGATAAAGGTACAAACGAATAAAATGTTTATATATCACATTTTCAAATATCTATTATTCTCCATTTTACTCGATCTCCTAAACGGTTAAAGATAGGACATCTTGGTTTTCACCAGAGGATTTAGCACCTCATTTTACATAAAATAACTCCTATAAGTCTACCCTCAAGAGTTGATCAAGGTACACACGAATAAAATGGTTATATATCACATTTTCAAATATCTATTATTCTCCATTTTACTCGATCTCCTAAACGGTTAAAGAAAGGACATCGCGGTTTTCACTAGTGGATTTTGCACCTCATTTTACATAAAATAACTCCTATAAGTCTACTCTCAAGAGTTGATCAAGGTACACACGAATAAAATGGTAATATATCACATTTTCAAATATCTATTATTCTCCATTTAACTCGATCTCCTAAACGATTAAAGATAGGACATCGCGGTTTTCACCAGTGGATTTAGCACCTCATTTTCCATAAAATAACTCCTATAAGTGTACTCTTAAGAGTTGATAAAGGTACAAACGAATAAAATGTTTATATATCACATTTTCAAATATCTATTATTCTCCATTTTACTCGATCTCCTAAACGGTTAAAGATAGGACATCGCGGATTTCACCAGTGGATTTAGCACCTCATTTTACATAAAATAAGTCCTATAAGTTTTTTCTCAAGAGTTGATCAAGGTACAAAAGAATAAAATGTTTATATATCACATTGTCAAGTACCTATTATTCTCCATTTTACTCGATCTTCTAACGGTTAAAGATAGGACATCACGGTTTTTATCAGTGGATTTAGCACCTTATTTTACATAAAATAAGTCCTATTAGTCTACCCTCAAGAGTTGATCAAGGTACAAACGAATAAAATGTTTATATATCACAATGTCAAGTATCTATTATTCTCCATTTTACTCGATCTCCTAAACGGTTAAAGATAGGACATCGCGGTTTTCACCAGTGGATTTAACACCTCATTTTACATAAAATAAGTCCTATCAGTCTACTCTCAAGAGTTGATAAAGGTACAAACGAATAAAATGTTTATATATCACATTTTCAAATATCTATTATTTTCCATTTTACTCGATCTCCTAAACGGTTAAAAATAGGACATCACGGTTTTCACCAGTGGATTTAGCACCTCATTTTACATAAAATAAGTCCTATAAGTCTACTCTCAAAAGTTGATAAAGGTACAAACGAACAAAATGTTTATATATCACATTTTCAAATATCTACTTTTCTCTATTTTACTCGATCTCCTAAACGGTTCAAGATAGGACATCGCGGTTTTCACCAGTGGATTTAGCACCTCATTTTACATAAAATAAGTCCTATAAGTCTTTTCTCAAGAGTTGATCAAGGTACAAAAGAATAAAATGTTTATATATCACTTTGTCAAGTACCTATTATTCTCCATTTTACTCGATCTCCTAAACGGTTAAAGATAGGACATCGCGGTTTTCACCAGTGGATTTAACACCTCATTTTACATAAAATAAGTCCTATAAGTCTACTCTCAAGAGTTGATAAAGGTACAAACGAATAAAATGTTTATATATCACATTTTCAAATATCTATTATTTTCCATTTTACTCGATCTCCTAAACGGTTAAAAATAGGACATCGCGGTTTCCACCAGTGGATTTAACACCTCATTTTACATAAAATAAGTCCTATAAGTCTACTCTCAAGAGTTGATAAAGGTACAAACGAATAAAATGTTTATATATCACATTTTCAAATATCTATTATTTTCCATTTTACTCGATCTCCTAAACGGTTAAAGATAGGACATCGCAGTTTTTACCAGAGGATTTAGCACCTCATCTTACATAAGATAACTTCTATAACTCTACCCTCAAGAGTTGATAAAGGTACAAACGAATAAAATGTTTATATATCACATTTTCAAATAGCTGTTTTTATCAATTTTACTCGATCTCCTAAACGGTTAAAGATTGGACATCGCGGTTTGCACCATATTTTACATAAAATAAGTCCTATAAGTCTACTCTTAAAAGTTAATAAAGGTATAAACGAATAAAATGTTTATACATCACATTTTCAAATATCTATTATTCTCCATTTTACTCGATCTCCTAAACGGTTAAAGATAGGACATCGCGGTTTTTGTAGTGGATTTAGCACCTCATTTTACATAAAATAAGTCCTATAAGTCTACCCGCAAGAGTTCATCAAGTTACAAACGAATAAAATGTTTATATATCACATTATCAAATATCAATTATTTTCCATTTTACTCGATCTCCTAAACGGTTAAAAATAGGACATCGCGGTTTTCACCAGTGGATTTAGCACCTCATTTTACATAAAATAAGTCCTATAAGTCTACTCTTAAGAGTTGATAAAGGAACAAAAGAATAAAATGTTTAAATATCACATTTTCAAATATCTATTACTCCCCATTTTACTCGATCTCCTAAACGGTTAAAGATAGGACATCGCGCTTTTTACCAGTAGATTTAGCACCTCATCTTACATAAGATAACTTCTATAACTCTACCCTCAAGAGTTGATAAAGGTACAAACGAATAAAATGTTTATATATCACATTTTCAAATAGCTGTTTTTATCAATTTTACTCGATCTCCTAAACGGTTAAAGATTGGACATCGCGGTTTGCACCATATTTTACATAAAATAAGTCCTATAAGTCTACTCTTAAAAGTTAATAAAGGTATAAACGAATAAAATGTTTATACATCACATTTTCAAATATCTATTATTCTCCATTTTACTCGATCTCCTAAACGGTTAAAGATAGGACATCGCGGTTTTTGTAGTGGATTTAGCACCTCATTTTACATAAAATAAGTCCTATAAGTCTACCCGCAAGAGTTTATCAAGTTACAAACAAATAAAATGTTTATATATCACATTATCAAATATCAATTATTTTCCATTTTACTCGATCTCCTAAACGGTTAAAAATAGGACATCGCGGTTTTCACCAGTGGATTTAGCACCTCATTTTACATAAAATAAGTCCTATAAGTCTACTCTTAAGAGTTGATAAAGGAACAAAAGAATAAAATGTTTAAATATCACATTTTCAAATATCTATTACTCCCCATTTTACTCGATCTCCTAAACGGTTAAAGATAGGACATCGCGCTTTTTACCAGTAGATTTAGCACCTCATTTTACATGAAATAAGTCATATAAGCCTACTCTCATGAGTTGATGAAGGTACAAACGAATAAAATGTTTATATATCACATTTTCAAATATCTATTTTTCTCCATTTTACTCGATCTCCTAAACGGTTCAAGATAGGACATCGCGCTTTTCACCAGTGGATTTAGCACCTCATTTTACATAAAATATGTCCTATAAGTCTACTCTCAAAAGTTGATAAAGGTACAAACGAACAAAATGTTTATATATCACGTTTTCAAATATCTATTTTTCTCTATTTTACTCGATCTCCTAAACGGATCAAGATAGGACATCGCGGATTTCACCAGTGGATTTAGCACCTCATTTTACATAAAATAGGTCCTATAAGTCTATTCTTTAAAGTTAATAAAGGTATAAACGAATAAAATGTTTATATATCACATTTTAAAATATCTATTATTCTCCATTTCACTTGATCTCCTAAACGGTTAAAGATAGGACATCGCGGTTTTCACCAGTGGATTTAGCACCTCATTTTACATAAAATAAGTCCTCTAAGTCTACTTTCAAATTGATAAAGGTACAAACGAATAAAATGTTTATATATCACATTTTCAAATATCTACTAATATCCATTTTACTCGATCTCCTAAACGGTTAAAGATAGGACATCGCGGTTTTTACCAGTGGATTAAGCACCTCACTTTACATAAAATAACTCCTATAAGTCTACCCTCAAGAGTTGATAAAGGTACAAACGAATAAAATGTTTAAATATCACATATTCAAATATCTGCTTTTATCAATTTTACTTGATCTCCTAAACGGTTAAAGATAGGACATCGCGGTTTTTACCAGTGGATTAAGCACCTCACTTTACATAAAATAAGTCTTATAAGTCTACCCTCAAGAGTTGATCAAGGTACAAACGAATAAAATGTTTATATATCACATTTTCAAATATCTATTATTCTTTATTTTACTCGATCTCCTAAACGGTTAAAGATAGGACATCGCAGTTTTCACCAGTGGATTTAGCACCTCATTTTACATGAAATAAGTCCTATAAGTCTACCCTTAAGAGTTGATCAAGGTACAAACGGATAAAATGTTTATATATCTCATTTTCAAATATCTATTATTCTCCATTTTACTCGATCTCCTAAACGGTTAAAGATAGGACATCGCGGTTTTCACCAGTGGATTTAGCACCTCATTTTACATAAAATAATTCTTATAAGTCTACTCTCAAGAGTTGATGAAGGTAAAAACAAATAAAATGTTTATATATCACATTTTCAAATATCTATTTTTCTCCATTTTACTCGATTTCCTAAACGGTTCAAGAAAGGACATCGCGGTTTTCACCAGTGGATTTAGCACCTCATTTTACATAAAATATGTCCTATAAGTCTATTCTCAAGAGTTGATAAAGGTACAAACGAACAAAATGTTTATATATCACATTTTCAAATATCTATTTTTCTCCATTTTACTCGATCTCCTAAACGGTTCAAGATAGGACATCGCGGTTTTCACCAGTGGATTTAGCAGCTCATTTTACATAAAAAAAGTTCTATAAATCTACTCTTAAGGGTTGATAAAGGTACAAACGAATAAAATATTTATATATCACATTATCAAATATCTATTATTCTCCATTTTACTCGATCTCCTAAACGGTTAAAGATAAAACATCGCGGTTTTCACCAGTGAATTTAGCACCTCATTTTACATAAAATATGTCCTATAAGTCTACTCTCATGAGTTGATAAAGGTACAAACGTATAAAATGTTTATATATCTCATTTTCAAATATCTATTATTCTCCATTTTACTCGATCTCCTAAACGGTTAAAGATAGGACATCGCGGTTTTCACCAGTGGATTAAGCACTATATTTTACATAAAATAAGTCCTATAAGTCTACCCTCAAGGGTTGATAAAGGTACAAACGAATAAAATGTTTATATATCACATTTTAAAATATCTATTATTCTCCATTTCACTCGATCTCGCAAACGGTTAAAGATAGGACATCGCGGTTTTTATCACTGGATTTAGCACCTCATTTTACATAAAATACGTCTTATAAGTCTACTCTTAAGAGTTGATAAAGGTACAAACGCATAAAATGTTTATATATCACATTGTCAAGTATCTATTATTCTCCATTTTACTCGATCTCCTAAACGGTTAAAGATAGGACATCGCGGTTTTCACCAGTGGATTTAGCACCTCATTTTACATAAAATACGTCTTATAAGTCTACTCTCAAGAGTTGATAAAGGTACAAACGAATAAAATGTTTATAAATCACATTTTCAAATATCTATTATTCTCCATTTTACTCGATCTCCTAAACGGTTAAAGATAGGACATCTTGGTTTTCACCAGAGGATTTAGCACCTCATTTTACATAAAATAACTCCTATAAGTCTACCCTCAAGAGTTGATCAAGGTACACACGAATAAAATGGTTATATATCACATTTTCAAATATCTATTATTCTCCATTTTACTCGATCTCCTAAACGGTTAAAGAAAGGACATCGCGGTTTTCACTAGTGGATTTAGCACCTCATTTTACATAAAATAACTCCTATAAGTCTACTCTCAAGAGTTGATCAAGGTACACACGAATAAAATGGTAATATATCACATTTTCAAATATCTATTATTCTCCATTTAACTCGATCTCCTAAACGATTAAAGATAGGACATCGCGGTTTTCACCAGTGGATTTAGCACCTCATTTTCCATAAAATAACTCCTATAAGTGTACTCTTAAGAGTTGATAAAGGTACAAACGAATAAAATGTTTATATATCACATTTTCAAATATCTATTATTCTCCATTTTACTCGATCTCCTAAACGGTTAAAGATAGGACATCGCGGATTTCACCAGTGGATTTAGCACCTCATTTTACATAAAATAAGTCCTATAAGTTTTTTCTCAAGAGTTGATCAAGGTACAAAAGAATAAAATGTTTATATATCACATTGTCAAGTACCTATTATTCTCCATTTTACTCGATCTTCTAACGGTTAAAGATAGGACATCACGGTTTTTATCAGTGGATTTAGCACCTTATTTTACATAAAATAAGTCCTATTAGTCTACCCTCAAGAGTTGATCAAGGTACAAACGAATAAAATGTTTATATATCACAATGTCAAGTATCTATTATTCTCCATTTTACTCGATCTCCTAAACGGTTAAAGATAGGACATCGCGGTTTTCACCAGTGGATTTAGCACCTCATTTTACATAAAATAAGTCCTATAAGTCTACTCTCAAAAGTTGATAAAGGTACAAACGAACAAAATGTTTATATATCACATTTTCAAATATCTACTTTTCTCTATTTTACTCGATCTCCTAAACGGTTCAAGATAGGACATCGCGGTTTTCACCAGTGGATTTAGCACCTCATTTTACATAAAATAAGTCCTATAAGTCTTTTCTCAAGAGTTGATCAAGGTACAAAAGAATAAAATGTTTATATATCACTTTGTCAAGTACCTATTATTCTCCATTTTACTCGATCTCCTAAACGGTTAAAGATAGGACATCGCGGTTTTCACCAGTGGATTTAACACCTCATTTTACATAAAATAAGTCCTATAAGTCTACTCTCAAGAGTTGATAAAGGTACAAACGAATAAAATGTTTATATATCACATTTTCAAATATCTATTATTTTCCATTTTACTCGATCTCCTAAACGGTTAAAAATAGGACACGCGGTTTCCACCAGTGGATTTAACACCTCATTTTACATAAAATAAGTCCTATAAGTCTACTCTCAAGAGTTGATAAAGGTACAAACGAATAAAATGTTTATATATCACATTTTCAAATATCTATTATTTTCCATTTTACTCGATCTCCTAAACGGTTAAAGATAGGACATCGCAGTTTTTACCAGAGGATTTAGCACCTCATCTTACATAAGATAACTTCTATAACTCTACCCTCAAGAGTTGATAAAGGTACAAACGAATAAAATGTTTATATATCACATTTTCAAATAGCTGTTTTTATCAATTTTACTCGATCTCCTAAACGGTTAAAGATTGGACATCGCGGTTTGCACCATATTTTACATAAAATAAGTCCTATAAGTCTACTCTTAAAAGTTAATAAAGGTATAAACGAATAAAATGTTTATACATCACATTTTCAAATATCTATTATTCTCCATTTTACTCGATCTCCTAAACGGTTAAAGATAGGACATCGCGGTTTTTGTAGTGGATTTAGCACCTCATTTTACATAAAATAAGTCCTATAAGTCTACCCGCAAGAGTTCATCAAGTTACAAACGAATAAAATGTTTATATATCACATTATCAAATATCAATTATTTTCCATTTTACTCGATCTCCTAAACGGTTAAAAATAGGACATCGCGGTTTTCACCAGTGGATTTAGCACCTCATTTTACATAAAATAAGTCCTATAAGTCTACTCTTAAGAGTTGATAAAGGAACAAAAGAATAAAATGTTTAAATATCACATTTTCAAATATCTATTACTCCCCATTTTACTCGATCTCCTAAACGGTTAAAGATAGGACATCGCGCTTTTTACCAGTAGATTTAGCACCTCATTTTACATGAAATAAGCCATATAAGCCTACTCTCATGAGTTGATGAAGGTACAAACGAATAAAATGTTTATATATCACATTTTCAAATATCTATTTTTCTCCATTTTACTCGATCTCCTAAACGGTTCAAGATAGGACATCGCGCTTTTCACCAGTGGATTTAGCACCTCATTTTACATAAAATATGTCCTATAAGTCTACTCTCAAAAGTTGATAAAGGTACAAACGAACAAAATGTTTATATATCACGTTTTCAAATATCTATTTTTCTCTATTTTACTCGATCTCCTAAACGGATCAAGATAGGACATCGCGGATTTCACCAGTGGATTTAGCACCTCATTTTACATAAAATAGGTCCTATAAGATTATTCTTTAAAGTTAATAAAGGTATAAACGAATAAAATGTTTATATATCACATTTTAAAATATCTATTATTCTCCATTTCACTTGATCTCCTAAACGGTTAAAGATAGGACATCGCGGTTTTCACCAGTGGATTTAGCACCTCATTTTACATAAAATAAGTCCTCTAAGTCTACTTTCAAATTGATAAAGGTACAAACGAATAAAATGTTTATATATCACATTTTCAAATATCTACTAATATCCATTTTACTCGATCTCCTAAACGGTTAAAGATAGGACATCGCGGTTTTTACCAGTGGATTAAGCACCTCACTTTACATAAAATAACTCCTATAAGTCTACCCTCAAGAGTTGATAAAGGTACAAACGAATAAAATGTTTAAATATCACATATTCAAATATCTGCTTTTATCAATTTTACTTGATCTCCTAAACGGTTAAAGATAGGACATCGCGGTTTTTACCAGTGGATTAAGCACCTCACTTTACATAAAATAAGTCTTATAAGTCTACCCTCAAGAGTTGATCAAGGTACAAACGAATAAAATGTTTATATATCACATTTTCAAATATCTATTATTCTTTATTTTACTCGATCTCCTAAACGGTTAAAGATAGGACATCGCAGTTTTCACCAGTGGATTTAGCACCTCATTTTACATGAAATAAGTCCTATAAGTCTACCCTTAAGAGTTGATCAAGGTACAAACGGATAAAATGTTTATATATCTCATTTTCAAATATCTATTATTCTCCATTTTACTCGATCTCCTAAACGGTTAAAGATAGGACATCGCGGTTTTTACCAGTGGATTAAGCACCTCACTTTACATAAAATAACTCCTATAAGTCTACCCTCAAGAGTTGATAAAGGTACAAACGAATAAAATGTTTAAATATCACATATTCAAATATCTGCTTTTATCAATTTTACTTGATCTCCTAAACGGTTAAAGATAGGACATCGCGGTTTTTACCAGTGGATTAAGCACCTCACTTTACATAAAATAAGTCTTATAAGTCTACCCTCAAGAGTTGATCAAGGTACAAACGAATAAAATGTTTATATATCACATTTTCAAATATCTATTATTCTTTATTTTACTCGATCTCCTAAACGGTTAAAGATAGGACATCGCAGTTTTCACCAGTGGATTTAGCACCTCATTTTACATGAAATAAGTCCTATAAGTCTACCCTTAAGAGTTGATCAAGGTACAAACGGATAAAATGTTTATATATCTCATTTTCAAATATCTATTATTCTCCATTTTACTCGATCTCCTAAACGGTTAAAGATAGGACATCGCGGTTTTCACCAGTGGATTTAGCACCTCATTTTACATAAAATAATTCTTATAAGTCTACTCTCAAGAGTTGATGAAGGTAAAAACAAATAAAATGTTTATATATCACATTTTCAAATATCTATTTTTCTCCATTTTACTCGATTTCCTAAACGGTTCAAGAAAGGACATCGCGGTTTTCACCAGTGGATTTAGCACCTCATTTTACATAAAATATGTCCTATAAGTCTATTCTCAAGAGTTGATAAAGGTACAAACGAACAAAATGTTTATATATCACATTTTCAAATATCTATTTTTCTCCATTTTACTCGATCTCCTAAACGGTTCAAGATAGGACATCGCGGTTTTCACCAGTGGATTTAGCAGCTCATTTTACATAAAAAAAGTTCTATAAGTCTACTCTTAAGAGTTGATAAAGGTACAAACGAATAAAATATTTATATATCACATTATCAAATATCTATTATTCTCCATTTTACTCGATCTCCTAAACGGTTAAAGATAGGACATCGCGGTTTTCACCAGTGGATTAAGCACTATATTTTACATAAAATAAGTCCTATAAGTCTACCCTCAAGGGTTGATAAAGGTACAAACGAATAAAATGTTTATATATCACATTTTAAAATATCTATTATTCTCCATTTCACTCGATCTCGCAAACGGTTAAAGATAGGACATCGCGGTTTTTATCACTGGATTTAGCACCTCATTTTACATAAAATACGTCTTATAAGTCTACTCTTATGAGTTGATAAAGGTACAAACGAATAAAATGTTTATATATCACATTGACAAGTATCTATTATTCTCCATTTTACTCGATCTCCTAAACGGTTAAAGATAGGACATCGCGGTTTTCACCAGTGGATTTAGCACCTCATTTTACATAAAATACGTCTTATAAGTCTACTCTCAAGAGTTGATAAAGGTACAAACGAATAAAATGTTTATATATCACATTTTCAAATATCTATTATTCTCCATTTTACTCGATCTCCTTAACGGTTAAAGATAGGACATCTCGGTTTTCACCAGAGGATTTAGCACCTCATTTTACATAAAATAACTCCTATAAGTCTACTCTCAAGAGTTGATCAAGGTACACACGAATAAAATGGTTATATATCACATTTTCAAATATCTATTATTCTCCATTTTACTCGATCTCCTAAACGGTTAAAGAAAGGACATCGCGGTTTTCACTAGTGGATTTAGCACCTTATTTTACATAAAATAAGTCCTATTAGTCTACCCTCAAGAGTTGATCAAGGTACAAACGAATAAAATGTTTATATATCACAATGTCAAGTATCTATTATTCTCCATTTTACTCGATCTCCTAAACGGTTAAAGATAGGACATCGCGGTTTTCACCAGTGGATTTAACACCTCATTTTACATAAAATAAGTCCTATAAGTCTTTTCTCAAGAGTTGATAAAGGTACAAACGAATAAAATGTTTATATATCACATTTTCAAATATCTATTATTTTCCATTTTACTCGATCTCCTAAACGGTTAAAAATAGGACATCGCGGTTTTCACCAGTGGATTTAGCACCTCATTTTACATAAAATAAGTCCTATAAGTCTTTTCTCAAGAGTTGATCAAGGTACAAAAGAATAAAATGTTTATATATCACTTTGTCAAGTACCTATTATTCTCCATTTTACTCGATCTCCTAAACGGTTAAAGATAGGACATCGCGGTTTTCACCAGTGGATTTAACACCTCATTTTACATAAAATAAGTCCTATAAGTCTACTCTCAAGAGTTGATAAAGGTACAAACGAATAAAATGTTTATATATCACATTTTCAAATATCTATTATTTTCCATTTTACTCGATCTCCTAAACGGTTAAAGATAGGACATCGCAGTTTTAACCAGAGGATTTAGCATCTCATCTTACATAAGATAACTTCTATAAGTCTACCCTCAAGAGTTGATAAAGGTACAAACGAATAAAATGTTTATATATCACATTTTCAAATATCTGTTTTTATCAATTTTACTCGATCTCCTAAACGGTTAAAGATCGGACATCGCGGTTTGCACCATATTTTACATAAAATAAGTCCTATAAGTCTACTCTTAAAAGTTAATAAAGGTATAAACGAATAAAATGTATATACATCACATTTTCAAATATCTATTATTCTCCATTTTACTCGATCTCCTAAACGGTTAAAGATAGGACATCGCGGTTTTTGTAGTGGATTTAGCACCTCATTTTACATAAAATAAGTCCTATAAGTCTACCCGCAAGAGTTCATCAAGTTACAAACGAATAAAATGTTTATATATCACATTATCAAATATCAATTATTTTCCATTTTACTCGATCTCCTAAACGGTTAAAAATAGGACATCGCGGTTTTCACCAGTGGATTTAGCACCTCATTTTACATAAAATACGTCTTATAAGTCTACTCTCAAGAGTTGATAAAGGTACAAACGAATAAAATGTTTATATATCACATTTTCAAATATCTATTATTCTCCATTTTACTCGATCTCCTAAACGGTTAAAGATAGGACATCTCGGTTTTCACCAGAGGATTTAGCACCTCATTTTACATAAAATAACTCCTATAAGTCTACTCTCAAGAGTTGATCAAGGTACACACGAATAAAATGGTTATATATCACATTTTCAAATATCTATTATTCTCCATTTTACTCGATCTCCTAAACGGTTAAAGAAAGGACATCGCGGTTTTCACTGGTGGATTTAGCACCTCATTTTACATAAAATAACTCCTATAAGTCTACTCTCAAGAGTTGATCAAGGTACACACGAATAAAATGGTAATATATCACATTTTCAAATATCTATTAATCTCCATTTAACTCGATCTCCTAAACGATTAAAGATAGGACATCGCGGTTTTCACCAGTGGATTTAGCACCTCATTTTCCATAAAATAACTCCTATAAGTCTACTCTTAAGAGTTGATAAAGGTACAAACGAATAAAATGTTTATATATCACATTTTCAAATATCTATTATTCTCCATTTTACTCGATCTCCTAAACGGTTAAAGATAGGACATCGCGGATTTCACCAGTGGATTTAGCACCTCATTTTACATAAAATAAGTCCTATAAGTTTTTTCTCAAGAGTTGATCAAGGTACAAAAGAATAAAATGTTTATATATCACGTTTTCAAATATCTATTTTTCTCTATTTTACTCGATCTCCTAAACGGATCAAGATAGGACATCGCGGTTTTCACCAGTGGATTTAGCACCTCATTTTACATAAAATAGGTCCTATAAGTCTATTCTCAAGAGTTGATAAAGGTAAAAACGAATAAAATGTTTATAAATCACATTGTCAAGTACCTATTATTCTCCATTTTACTCGATCTCCTAAACGGTTAAAGATAGGACATCACGGTTTTAGCACCTTATTTTACATAAAATAAGTCCTATAAGTCTACCCCCAAGAGTTGATCAAGGTACAAACGAATAAAATGTTTATATATCACAATGTCAAGTATCTATTATTCTCCATTTTACTCGATCTCCTAAACGGTTAAAGATAGGACATCGCGGTTTTCACCAGTGGATTTAACACCTCATTTTACATAAAATAAGTCCTATAAGTCTACTCTCAAGAGTTGATAAAGGTACAAACGAATAAAATGTTTATATATCACATTTTCAAATATCTATTATTTTCCATTTTACTCGATCTCCTAAACGGTTAAAAATAGGACATCGCGGTTTTCACCAGTGGATTTAGCACCTCATTTTACATAAAATAAGTTTTATAAGTCTACTTCCAAAAGTTGATAAAGGTACAAACGAATAAAATGTTTATATACCTCATTTTCAAATATCTGTTTTTATCTATTTTACTCGATCTCTTAAACGGTTAAAGATAGGACATCGCGGTTTTCACCAGTGGATTTAGTACCTCATTTTACATAAAATAAGTCCTATAAGTCTACTTTCAAAAGTTGATAAAGGAACAAACGAATAAAATGTTTATATATCACATTTTCAAATATCTATTATTTTCCATTTTACTCGATCTCCTAAACGGTTAAAGATAGGACATCGCGGTTTCCACCAGAGGATTTAGCACCTCATTTTACATAAAATAACTCCTATAAGTCTACTCTCAAGAGTTGATAAAGGTACAAACGAATAAAATGTTTATATATCACATTTTCAAATATCTATTAATATCCATTTTACTCGATATCCTAAACGGTTAAAGATAGGACATCGCAGTTTTTACCAGAGGATTTAGCACCTCATCTTACATAAGATAACTTCTATAAGTCTACCCTCAAGAGTTGATAAAGGTACAAACGAATAAAATGTTTATATATCACATTTTCAAATATCTGTTTTTATCAATTTTACTCGATCTCCTAAACGGTTAAAGATTGGACATCGCGGTTTGCACCATATTTTACATAAAATAAGTCCTATAAGTCTACTCTTTAAAGTTAATAAAGGTATAAACGAATAAAATGTTTATATATCACATTTTAAAATATCTATTATTCTCCATTTCACTTGATCTCCTAAACGGTTAAAGATAGGACATCGCGGTTTTCACCAGTGGATTTAGCACCTCATTTTACATAAAATACGTCTTATAAGTCTACTCTCAAGAGTTGATAAAGGTACAAACGAATAAAATGTTTATATATCACATTTTCAAATATCTATTATTCTCCATTTTACTCGATCTCCTAAACGGTTAAAGATAGGACATCGCGGTTTTTATCAGTGGATTTAGCTCCTTATTTTACATAAAATAAGTCTTATAAGTCTACCCTCAAGAATTGATCAAGGTACTAACGAATAAAATGTTTATATATCACATTGTCAAGTATCTATTATTCTCCATTTTACTCGATCTCTTAAACGGTTAAAGATTGGACATCGCGGTTTTTATCAGTGGATTTAGCACCTTATATTACATAAAATAAGTCCTATAAGTCTACCCACAAGAGTTGATCAAGGTACAAACGAATAAAATGTTTATATATCACATTGTCAAGTATCTATTATTCTCCATTTTACTCGATCTCCTAAACAATTAAAGATAGGACATCGCGGTTTTCACCATTGGATTTAGCACCTCATTTTACATAAAATACGTCTTATAAGTCTACTCTCAAGAGTTGATAAAGGTACAAACGAATAAAATGTTTATATATCACATTTTCAAATATCTATTATTCTCCATTTTACTCGATCTCCTAAACGGCTAAAAATAGGACATCGCGGTTTTCACCAGTGGATTTAGCACCTCATTTTACATGAAATAAGTCATATAAGTCTACCCTCAAGAGTTGATCAAGGTACAAACGAATAAAATGTTTATATATCACATTGTCAAGTATCTATTATTCTCAATTTTACTTGATCTCCTAAACGGTTAAAGATAGGACATCGCGGTTTTTATAGTGGATTTAGCAACTCATTTTACATAAAATAAGTCCTATAAGTCTACCCGCAAGAGTTCATCAAGTTACAAACGAATAAAATGTTTATATATCACATTTTCAAATATCTATTATTCTCCATTTTACTCGATCTCCTAAACGGCTAAAAATAGGACATCGCGGTTTTCACCAGTGGATTTAGCACCTCATTTTACATGATATAAGTCATATAAATCTACTCTCAAGAGTTGATGATGGTACAAACGAATAAAATGTTTATATATCACATTATCAAATATCTATTATTCTCCATTTTACTCGATCTCCTAAACGGTTAAAGATAGGACATCGCGGTTTTCACCAGTGGATTTAGCACCTCATTTTACATAAAATAAATCCTATGAGACTACTCTCAAGTGTTGATAAAGGTACAAACGAATAACTTGTTTATATATCACATTTTCATATATCCATTATTCTCCATTTTACTCGCTCTCCTAAACGATTAAAGATAGGACATCGCGGATTTGACCAGCGGATTTAGCACCTCATTTTACATAAATAAGACCTATAAGTCTACTCTCAAGAGTTGATAAAGGTACAAACGAATAAAATGTTTATATATCACATTTTCAAATATCTATTATTCCCCATTTTACTCGATCTCCTAAACGGTTAAAGATAGGACTTCGCGGTTTTCACCAGTGGATTTAGCACCTCATTTTACATAAAATAAGTCCTATAAGTCTTCTCTCAAATGTTGATAAAGGTACAAACGAATAAAATGTTTAAATATCACATTTTCAAATATCTATTATTCTCCATTTTACTCGATCTCCTAAACGGTTCAAGATAGGACATCGCGGTTTTCACCAGTGGATTTAGCACCTCATTTTACGTAAAATAAGTCCTATAAGTCTACTCTTAAGAGTTGATAAAGGTACAAACGAATAAAATGTTTATATATCACATTTTCAAATATCTATTATTCTCCATTTTACTCGATCTCCTAAACGGTTAAAGATAGGACATCGCGGATTTCACCAGTGGATCTAGCACCTCATTTTACATAAATAAGACCTATAAGTCTACTCTCAAGAGTTGATAGAGGTACAAACGAATAAAATGTTTATATATCACATTTTCAAATATCTATTTTTCTCCATTTTACTCGATCTCCTAAACGGTTCAAGATAGGACATCGCGGTTTTCACCAGTGGATTTAGCACCTCATTTTACATAAAATAAGTCCTATAAGTCATTTCTCAAGAGTTGATAAAGGTACAAACGTATAAAATGTTTATATATCTTATTTTCAAATATCTATTATTCTCCATTTTACTCGATCTCCTAAACGGTTAAAGATAGGACATCGCGGTTTTCACCAGTGGATTTAGCACCTCATTTTACATAAAATAATTCTTATAAGTCTACTCTCAAGAGTTGATGAAGGTAAAAACAAATAAAATGTTTATATATCACATTTTCAAATATCTATTTTTCTCCATTTTACTCGATCTCCTAAACGGTTCAAGAAAGGACATCGCGGTTTTCACCAGTGGATTTAGCACCTCATTTTACATAAAATAAGTCCTATAAGTCTACTCTTAAGAGTTGATAAAGGTACAAACGAATAAAATGTTTATATATCACATTTTCAAATATCTATTATTCTCCATTTTACTCGATCTCCTAAACGGTTAAAGATAGGACATCGCGGTTTTCACCAGTGGATTTAGCACCTCATTTTACATAAAATAAGTCCTATAAGTCTTCTCTCAAATGTTGATAAAGGTACAAACGAATAAAATGTTTATATATCACATTTTCAAATATCTATTATTCTCCATTTTACTCGATCTCCTAAACGGTTAAAGATAGGACATCGCGATTTTCACCAGTGAATTTAGCACTTCATTTTACATAAAATAAGTCATATAAGTCTTCTCTCAAATGTTGATAAAGGTACAAACGAATAAAATGTTTATATATCACATTTTCAAATATCTATTATTCTCCATTTTACTCGATCTCCTAAACGGTTAAAGATAGGACATCGCGGTTTTCACCAGTGGATTTAGCACCTCATTTTACATAAAATAAGTCCTATAAGTCTTCTCTCAAATGTTGATAAAGGTACAAACGAATAAAATGTTTATATACCACATTTTCAAATATCTATTATTATCAATTTTACTCGATCTCCTAAACGGTTAAAGATAAGACATCGCGATTTTCACCAGTGAATTTAGCACTTCATTTTACATAAAATAAGTCATATAAGTCTACTCTCAAGAATTGATAAAGGTAAAAACGAATAAAATGTTTATATATCACATTTTCAAATATCTATTTTTCTCCATTTTACTCCATCTCCTAAACGGTTAAAGATAGGACATCGCGGTTTTCACCAGTGGATTTAGCACCTCATTTTACATAAAATAAGTCCTATAAGTCTTCTCTCATATGTTGATAAAGGTACAAACGAATAAAATGTTTATATATCACATTTTCAAATATCTATTATTCTCCATTATACTCGATCTCCTAAACGGTTAAAGATAGGACTTCGCGGATTTCACCAGTGGATTTAGCACCTCATTTTACATAAAATAAGTCCTATAAGTCTACTCTCAAGAGTTGATAAAGGTACAAACGAATAAAATGTTTATATACCACATTTTCAAATATCCATTATTCTCCATTTTACTCCATCTCCTAAACGGTTAAAGATAGGACATCGCGGTTTTCACCAGTGGATTTAGCACCTTATTTACCATAAAATAGGTCCTATAAGTCTACCCTTAAGAGTTGATCAAGGTACAAACGAATAAAATGTTTATATATCACTTTTTCAAATATCTATTATTTTTCATTTTACTCGATCTCCTAAATGGTAAAAGATAGGACATCGCGGTTTTCATCAGTGGATTAAGCACCCCATTTTACATAAAATAAGTCTTATAAGTCTTCTCTCAAATGTTGATAAAGGTACAAACGAATAAAATGTTTATATATCACATTTTCAAATATCTATTATTCTCCATTTTACTCGATCTCCTAAACGGTTAAAGATAGGACATCGCGGTTTTCACCAGTGGATTTAGCACCTCATTTAACATAAAATAAGTCCTATAAGTCTACTCTCAAGAGTTGATAAAGGTACAAACGAATAAAATGTTTATATATCACATTTTCAAATATCTATTATTCTCCATTTTACTCGATCTCCTAAACGGTGAAAGATAGGACATCGCGGTTTTCACCAGTGGATTTAGCACCTCATTTTACATAAAATAAGTCCTATAAGTCTACTTTCAAAAGTTGATAAAGGTGCAAACGAATAAAATGTTTATATATCACATTTTCAAATATCTATTATTCTCCATTATACTCGATCTTCTAAACGGTTAAAGATAGGACATCGCGGTTTCCACCAGAGGATTTAGCACCTCATTTTACATAAAATAACTCCTATAAGTCTACTTTCAAGAGTTGGTAAAGGTACAAACGAATAAAATGTTTATATATCACATTTTCAAATATTTATTAATATCCATTTTACTCGATCTCCTAAACGGTTAAAGATAGGACATCGCGGTTTTCACCAGTGGATTTAGCACCTCATTTTACATAAAATAACTCCTATAAGTCTACTCTGAAGAGTTGATAAAGGTACAAACGAATAAAATGTTTATATATCACATTTTCAAATATCTGTTATTATCAATTTTACTCGATCCCTTAAACGGTTAAAGATAGGACATCTCGGTTTTAACCAGTGGATTTAGCACCTTATTTTACATAAAATAAGTCCTATAAGTCTACCCTTAAGAGTTGATCAAGGTACACACGAATAAAATGGTTATATATCACATTTTCAAATATCTATTATTCTCCATTTTACTCGATCTCCTAAACGGTTAAAGATAGGACATCACGGTTCTCACCAGTGGATTTAGCACCTCATTTTACATAAAATAGGTCTTATAAGTCTACTCTCAAGAGTTGATAAAGGTAAAAACGTATAAAATGTTTATATATCACATTTTCAAATATCTATTTTTCTCCATTTTACTCGATCTCCTAAACGGTTCAAGATAGGACATCGCGGTTTTCACCAGTGGATTTAGCACCTCATTTTACATAAAATATGTCCTGTAAGTCTACTCTCAAGAGTTGATAAAGGTACAAACGAACAAAATGTTTATATATCACATTTTCAAATATCTATTTTTCTCCATTTTACTCGATCTCCTAAACGGTTAAAGATAGGACATCGCGGTTTTCACCAGTGGATTTAGCACCTCATTTTACATAAAATATGTCCTATGAGTCTACTCTCAAGGGTTGATAAAGGTACAAACGAATAAAATGTTTATATATCACATTTTCAAATATCCATTATTCTCAATTTTACTCGATCTCCTAAACGGTTAAAGATAGGACATCGCGGTTTCCACCAGTGGATTTAGCACCTCATTTTGCATAAAATAAGTCCTATAAGTCAACTCTCAAGAGTTGATAAAGGTACCAACGAATAAAACGTTTATATATCACATTTTCCAATATCTATTATTCTCCATTTTACTCGATCTCCTAAACGGTTAAAGATAGGACATCGCGGTTTTCACCAGTGGATTTAGCACCTCATTTTACATAAAATATGTCCTATAAGTCTACTCTCATGAGTTGATAAAGGTACAAACGAATAAAATGTTTATATACCACATTTTCAAATATCTATTTTTCTCCATTTTACTCGATCTCCTAAACGGTTCAAGATAGGACATCGTGGTTTTCACCAGTGGATTTAGCACCTCATTTTACATAAAATAAGTCCCATAAGTCTACTCTCAAGAGTTGATAAAGGTACAAACGAACAAAATGTTTATATATCACATTTTCAAATATCTATTATTCTCCATTTTACTCGATCTCCTAAACGGTTATAAATAGGACATCGCGGTTTGCACCAATGGATTCAGCACCTCATTTTACATAAAATAAGTCCCATAAGTCTACTCTCAAGAATTGATAAAGGTACAAACGAACAAAATGTTTATATATCACATTTTCAAATATCTATTATTCTCCATTTTACTCGATCTCCTAAACGGTTAAAGATAGGACATCGCGGTTTTTACCAGTGGATTTAGCACCTCATTTTACATAAAATAGGTTTTATAAGTCTACTCTCAAGAGTTGATAAAGGTAAAATCGAATAAAATGTTTATATATCACATTTTCAAATACCTATTTTTCTCCATTTTACTCGATCTCCTAAACGGTTCAAGATAGGACATCGCGGTTTTCATCAGTGGATTTAGCACCTCATTTTACATAAAATATGTCCTATAAGTCTACTCTCAAGAGTTGATAAAGGTACAAACGGTCAAAATGTTTATATATCACATTTTCAAATATCTATTTTTCTCCATTTTACTCGAACTCCTAATCGGTTCAAGATAGGACATCGCGGTTTTCACCAGTGGATTCAGCACCTCATTTTACATAAAATAAGTCCCATAAGTCTACTCTCAAGGGTTGATAAAGGTACAAACGAATAAAATGTTTATATATCACATTTTCAAATATCCATTATTCTCAATTTTACTCGATCTCCTAAACGGTTAAAGAAAGGACATCGCGGTTTCCACCAGTGGATTTAGCACCTCATTTTACATAAAATAAGTCCTATAAGTCTACTCTCAAGAGTTGATAAAGGTACCAACGAATAAAACGTTTATATATCACATTTTCCAATATCTATTATTCTCCATTTTACTCGATCTCCTAAACGGTTAAAGATAGGACATCGCGGTTTTTACCAGTGGATTTAGCACCTCATTTTACATAAAATAAGTCATATAGGACTACTCTCAAGAGTTGATAAAGGTACAAACGAATAAAATGTTTATATATCACATTTTCAAATATCTATTTTTCTCCATTTTACTCGATCTCCTAAACGGTTAAAGATAGGACATCGCGGTTTTCACCAGTGGATTTAGCACCTCATTTTACATAAAATATGTCCTATGAGTCTACTCTCAAGGGTTGATAAAGGTACAAACGAATAAAATGTTTATATATCACATTTTCAAATATCCATTATTCTCAATTTTACTCGATCTCCTAAACGGTTAAAGATAGGACATCGCGGTTTCCACCAGTGGATTTAGCACCTCATTTTACATAAAATAAGTCCTATAAGTCTACTCTCAAGAGTTGATAAAGGTACCAACGAATAAAACGTTTATATATCACATTTTCCAATATCTATTATTCTCCATTTTACTCGATCTCCTAAACGGTTAAAGATAGGACATCGCGGTTTTTACCAGTGGATTTAGCACCTCATTTTACATAAAATAAGTCATATAGGACTACTCTCAAGAGTTGATAAAGGTACAAACGAATAAAATGTTTATATATCACATTTTCAAATATCTATTATTCTCCATTTTACTCGATCTCCTAAACAATTAAAGATAGGACATCGCGGTTTTCACCAGTGGATTTAGCACCTCATTGTACATAAAATATGTCCTATAAGTCTACTCTCATGAGTTGATAAAGGTACAAACGAATAAAATGTTTATATATCACATTTTCAAATATCTATTGTTCTCCATTTTACTCGATCTCCTAAACGGTTAAAGATTGGACATCACGGTTCTCACCAGTGGATTTAGCACCTCATTTTACATAAAATAGGTCTTATAAGTCTACTCTCAAGAGTTGATAAAGGTAAAAACGTATAAAATGTTTATATATCACATTTTCAAATATCTATTTTTCTCCATTTTACTCGATCTCCTAAACGGTTCAAGATAGGACATCGCGGTTTTCACCAGTGGATTTAGCACCTCATTTTACATAAAATATGTCCTGTAAGTCTACTCTCAAGAGTTGATAAAGGTACAAACGAACAAAATGTTTATATATCACATTTTCAAATATCTATTTTTCTCCATTTTACTCGATCTCCTAAACGGTTAAAGATAGGACATCGCGGTTTTCACCAGTGGATTTAGCACCTCATTTTACATAAAATATGTCCTATGAGTCTACTCTCAAGGGTTGATAAAGGTACAAACGAATAAAATGTTTATATATCACATTTTCAAATATCCATTATTCTCAATTTTACTCGATCTCCTAAACGGTTAAAGATTGGACATCGCGGTTTCCACCAGTGGATTTAGCACCTCATTTTACATAAAATAAGTCCTATAAGTCAACTCTCAAGAGTTGATAAAGGTACCAACGAATAAAACGTTTATATATCACATTTTCCAATATCTATTATTCTCCATTTTACTCGATCTCCTAAACGGTTAAAGATAGGACATCGCGGTTTTTACCAGTGGATTTAGCACCTCATTTTACATAAAATAAGTCATATAGGACTACTCTCAAGAGTTGATAAAGGTACAAACGAATAAAATGTTTATATATCACATTTTCAAATATCTAATATTCTCCATTTTACTCGATCTCCTAAACAATTAAAGATAGGACATCGCGGTTTTCACCAGTGGATTTAGCACCTCATTTTACATAAAATATGTCCTATAAGTCTACTCTCATGAGTTGATAAAGGTACAAACGAATAAAATGTTTATATATCACATTTTCAAATATCTATTGTTCTCCATTTTACTCGATCTCCTAAACGGTTAAAGATAGGACATCACGGTTCTCACCAGTGGATTTAGCACCTCATTTTACATAAAATAGGTCTTATAAGTCTACTCTCAAGAGTTGATAAAGGTAAAAACGTATAAAATGTTTATATATCACATTTTCAAATATCTATTTTTCTCCATTTTACTCGATCTCCTAAACGGTTCAAGATAGGACATCGTGGTTTTCACCAGTGGATTTAGCACCTCATTTTACATAAAATAAGTCCCATAAGTCTACTCTCAAGAGTTGATAAAGGTACAAACGAACAAAATGTTTATATATCACATTTTCAAATATCTATTATTCTCCATTTTACTCGATCTCCTAAACGGTTATAGATAGGACATCGCGGTTTGCACCAATGGATTCAGCACCTCATTTTACATAAAATAAGTCCCATAAGTCTACTCTCAAGAATTGATAAAGGTACAAACGAACAAAATGTTTATATATCACATTTTCAAATATCTATTATTCTCCATTTTACTCGATCTCCTAAACGGTTAAAGATAGGACATCGCGGTTTTTACCAGTGGATTTAGCACCTCATTTTACATAAAATAGGTTTTATAAGTCTACTCTCAAGAGTTGATAAAGGTAAAATCGAATAAAATGTTTATATATCACATTTTCAAATACCTATTTTTCTCCATTTTACTCGATCTCCTAAACGGTTCAAGATAGGACATCGCGGTTTTCATCAGTGGATTTAGCACCTCATTTTACATAAAATATGTCCTATAAGTCTACTCTCAAGAGTTGATAAAGGTACAAACGGTCAAAATGTTTATATATCACATTTTCAAATATCTATTTTTCTCCATTTTACTCGAACTCCTAAACGGTTCAAGATAGGACATCGCGGTTTTCACCAGTGGATTCAGCACCTCATTTTACATAAAATAAGTCCCATAAGTCTACTCTCAAGGGTTGATAAAGGTACAAACGAATAAAATGTTTATATATCACATTTTCAAATATCCATTATTCTCAATTTTACTCGATCTCCTAAACGGTTAAAGAAAGGACATCGCGGTTTCCACCAGTGGATTTAGCACCTCATTTTACATAAAATAAGTCCTATAAGTCTACTCTCAAGAGTTGATAAAGGTACCAACGAATAAAACGTTTATATATCACATTTTCCAATATCTATTATTCTCCATTTTACTCGATCTCCTAAACGGTTAAAGATAGGACATCGCGGTTTTTACCAGTGGATTTAGCACCTCATTTTACATAAAATAAGTCATATAGGACTACTCTCAAGAGTTGATAAAGGTACAAACGAATAAAATGTTTATATATCACATTTTCAAATATCTATTATTCTCCATTTTACTCGATCTCCTAAACGGTTAAAGATAGGACATCGCGGTTTTCACCAGTGGATTTAGCACCTCATTTTACATAAAATAGGTCCTATAAGTCTACTCTCAAGAGTTGATAAAGGTAAAACGAATAAAATGTTTGTATATCACATTTTCAAATATCTATTTTTCTCCATTTTACTCGATCTCCTAAACGGTTTAAGATAGGACATCGCGGTTTTCACAAGTGGATTCAGCACCTCATTTTACATAAAATAAGTCCTATAAGTCTACTCTCAAAAGTTGATAAAGGTACAAACGAATAAAATGTTTATATATCACATTTTCAAATATCTATTATTCTCCATTTTACTCGATCTCCTAAACGGTTAAAGATAAGACATCGCATTTTCACCAGTGGATTTAGCACCTCATTTTACATAAAATAAGTCCTATAAGTCTACTCTCAAAAGTTGATAAAGGTACAAACGAATAAAATGTTTATATATCACATTTTCAAATATCTATTATTCTCCATTTTACTCGATCTCCTAAACAATTAAAGATAGGACATCGCGGTTTTCACCAGTGGATTTAGCACCTCATTGTACATAAAATATGTCCTATAAGTCTACTCTCATGAGTTGATAAAGGTACAAACGAATAAAATGTTTATATATCACATTTTCAAATATCTATTGTTCTCCATTTTACTCGATCTCCTAAACGGTTAAAGATAGGACATCACGGTTCTCACCAGTGGATTTAGCACCTCATTTTACATAAAATAGGTCTTATAAGTCTACTCTCAAGAGTTGATAAAGGTAAAAACGTATAAAATGTTTATATATCACATTTTCAAATATCTATTTTTCTCCATTTTACTCGATCTCCTAAACGGTTAAAGATAGGACATCACGGTTCTCACCAGTGGATTTAGCACCTCATTTTACATAAAATAGGTCTTATAAGTCTACTCTCAAGAGTTGATAAAGGTAAAAACGTATAAAATGTTTATATATCACATTTTCAAATATCTATTTTTCTCCATTTTACTCGATCTCCTAAACGGTTCAAGATAGGACATCGTGGTTTTCACCAGTGGATTTAGCACCTCATTTTACATAAAATAGGTCTTATAAGTCTACTCTCAAGAGTTGATAAAGGTAAAAACGTATAAAATGTTTATATATCACATTTTCAAATATCTATTTTTCTCCATTTTACTCGATCTCCTAAACGGTTAAAGATAGGACATCGCGGTTTTTACCAGTGGATTTAGCACCTCATTTTACATAAAATAAGTCATATAGGACTACTCTCAAGAGTTGATAAAGGTACAAACGAATAAAATGTTTATATATCACATTTTCAAATATCTAATATTCTCCATTTTACTCGATCTCCTAAACAATTAAAGATAGGACATCGCGGTTTTCACCAGTGGATTTCGCACCTCATTTTACATAAAATATGTCCTATAAGTCTACTCTCATGAGTTGATAAAGGTACAAACGAATAAAATGTTTATATACCACATTTTCAAATATTTATTTTTCTCCATTTTACTCGATCTCCTAAACGGTTCAAGATAGGACATCGTGGTTTTCACCAGTGGATTTAGCACCTCATTTTACATAAAATAAGTCCCATAAGTCTACTCTCAAGAGTTGATAAAGGTACAAACGAACAAAATGTTTATATATCACATTTTCAAATATCTATTATTCTCCATTTTACTCGATCTCCTAAACGGTTATAAATAGGACATCGCGGTTTGCACCAATGGATTCAGCACCTCATTTTACATAAAATAAGTCCCATAAGTCTACTCTCAAGAATTGATAAAGGTACAAACGAACAAAATGTTTATATATCACATTTTCAAATATCTATTATTCTCCATTTTACTCGATCTCCTAAACGGTTAAAGATAGGACATCGCGGTTTTTACCAGTGGATTTAGCACCTCATTTTACATAAAATAGGTTTTATAAGTCTACTCTCAAGAGTTGATAAAGGTAAAATCGAATAAAATGTTTATATATCACATTTTCAAATACCTATTTTTCTCCATTTTACTCGATCTCCTAAACGGTTCAAGATAGGACATCGCGGTTTTCATCAGTGGATTTAGCACCTCATTTTACATAAAATATGTCCTATAAGTCTACTCTCAAGAGTTGATAAAGGTACAAACGGTCAAAATGTTTATATATCACATTTTCAAATATCTATTTTTCTCCATTTTACTCGAACTCCTAAACGGTTCAAGATAGGACATCGCGGTTTTCACCAGTGGATTCAGCACCTCATTTTACATAAAATAAGTCCCATAAGTCTACTCTCAAGGGTTGATAAAGGTACAAACGAATAAAATGTTTATATATCACATTTTCAAATATCCATTATTCTCAATTTTACTCGATCTCCTAAACGGTTAAAGAAAGGACATCGCGGTTTCCACCAGTGGATTTAGCACCTCATTTTACATAAAATAAGTCCTATAAGTCTACTCTCAAGAGTTGATAAAGGTACCAACGAATAAAACGTTTATATATCACATTTTCCAATATCTATTATTCTCCATTTTACTCGATCTCCTAAACGGTTAAAGATAGGACATCGCGGTTTTTACCAGTGGATTTAGCACCTCATTTTACATTAAATAAGTCATATAGGACTACTCTCAAGAGTTGATAAAGGTACAAACGAATAAAATGTTTATATATCACATTTTCAAATATCTATTTTTCTCCATTTTACTCGATCTCCTAAACGGTTAAAGATAGGACATCGCGGTTTTCACCAGTGGATTTAGCACCTCATTTTACATAAAATATGTCCTATGAGTCTACTCTCAAGGGTTGATAAAGGTACAAACGAATAAAATGTTTATATATCACATTTTCAAATATCCATTATTCTCAATTTTACTCGATCTCCTAAACGGTTAAAGATAGGACATCGCGGTTTCCACCAGTGGATTTAGCACCTCATTTTACATAAAATAAGTCCTATAAGTCAACTCTCAAGAGTTGATAAAGGTACCAACGAATAAAACGTTTATATATCACATTTTCCAATATCTATTATTCTCCATTTTACTCGATCTCCTAAACGGTTAAAGATAGGACATCGCGGTTTTTACCAGTGGATTTAGCACCTCATTTTACATAAAATAAGTCATATAGGACTACTCTCAAGAGTTGATAAAGGTACAAACGAATAAAATGTTTATATATCACATTTTCAAATATCTAATATTCTCCATTTTACTCGATCTCCTAAACAATTAAAGATAGGACATCGCGGTTTTCACCAGTGGATTTAGCACCTCATTTTACATAAAATATGTCCTATAAGTCTACTCTCATGAGTTGATAAAGGTACAAACGAATAAAATGTTTATATATCACATTTTCAAATATCTATTGTTCTCCATTTTACTCGATCTCCTAAACGGTTAAAGATAGGACATCACGGTTCTCACCAGTGGATTTAGCACCTCATTTTACATAAAATAGGTCTTATAAGTCTACTCTCAAGAGTTGATAAAGGTAAAAACGTATAAAATGTTTATATATCACATTTTCAAATATCTATTTTTCTCCATTTTACTCGATCTCCTAAACGGTTCAAGATAGGACATCGTGGTTTTCACCAGTGGATTTAGCACCTCATTTTACATAAAATAAGTCCCATAAGTCTACTCTCAAGAGTTGATAAAGGTACAAACGAACAAAATGTTTATATATCACATTTTCAAATATCTATTATTCTCCATTTTACTCGATCTCCTAAACGGTTATAGATAGGACATCGCGGTTTGCACCAATGGATTCAGCACCTCATTTTACATAAAATAAGTCCCATAAGTCTACTCTCAAGAATTGATAAAGGTACAAACGAACAAAATGTTTATATATCACATTTTCAAATATCTATTATTCTCCATTTTACTCGATCTCCTAAACGGTTAAAGATAGGACATCGCGGTTTTTACCAGTGGATTTAGCACCTCATTTTACATAAAATAGGTTTTATAAGTCTACTCTCAAGAGTTGATAAAGGTAAAATCGAATAAAATGTTTATATATCACATTTTCAAATACCTATTTTTCTCCATTTTACTCGATCTCCTAAACGGTTCAAGATAGGACATCGCGGTTTTCATCAGTGGATTTAGCACCTCATTTTACATAAAATATGTCCTATAAGTCTACTCTCAAGAGTTGATAAAGGTACAAACGGTCAAAATGTTTATATATCACATTTTCAAATATCTATTTTTCTCCATTTTACTCGAACTCCTAAACGGTTCAAGATAGGACATCGCGGTTTTCACCAGTGGATTCAGCACCTCATTTTACATAAAATAAGTCCCATAAGTCTACTCTCAAGGGTTGATAAAGGTACAAACGAATAAAATGTTTATATATCACATTTTCAAATATCCATTATTCTCAATTTTACTCGATCTCCTAAACGGTTAAAGAAAGGACATCGCGGTTTCCACCAGTGGATTTAGCACCTCATTTTACATAAAATAAGTCCTATAAGTCTACTCTAAAGAGTTGATAAAGGTACCAACGAATAAAACGTTTATATATCACATTTTCCAATATCTATTATTCTCCATTTTACTCGATCTCCTAAACGGTTAAAGATAGGACATTGCGGTTTTTACCAGTGGATTTAGCACCTCATTTTACATAAAATAAGTCATATAGGACTACTCTCAAGAGTTGATAAAGGTACAAACGAATAAAATGTTTATATATCACATTTTCAAATATCTATTATTCTCCATTTTACTCGATCTCCTAAACGGTTAAAGATAGGACATCGCGGTTTTCACCAGTGGATTTAGCACCTCATTTTACATAAAATAGGTCCTATAAGTCTACTCTCAAGAGTTGATAAAGGTAAAACGAATAAAATGTTTATATATCACATTTTCAAATATCAATTTTTCTCCATTTTACTCGATCTCCTAAACGGTTTAAGATAGGACATCGCGGTTTTCACAAGTGGATTCAGCACCTCATTTTACATAAAATAAGTCCTATAAGTCTACTCTCAAAAGTTGATAAAGGTACAAACGAATAAAATGTTTATATATCACATTTTCAAAAATCTATTATTCTCCATTTTACTCGATCTCCTAAACGGTTAAAGATAAGACATCGCGGTTTTCACCAGTGGATTTAGCACCTCATTTTACATAAAATAAGTTCTATAAGTCTACTCTCAAGAGTTG
Source organism: Silvanus unidentatus (assembly GCA_963930825.1). Taxonomy (NCBI): domain Eukaryota; kingdom Metazoa; phylum Arthropoda; class Insecta; order Coleoptera; family Silvanidae; genus Silvanus; species Silvanus unidentatus. The sequence goes on from OZ005762.1 coordinate 7,854,431, forward strand.
ATAAAGGTACAAACGAATAAAATGTTTATATATCACATTTTCAAATATCTATTATTCTCCATTTTACTCAATCTCCTAAACGGTTAAAGATAGAACATCGCGGTTTTTACCAGTGGATTTAGCACCTCATTTTACATAAAATAAGTCATATAGGTCTACTCTCAAGTGTTGATAAAGGTACAAACGAATAAAATGTTTATATATCACATTTTCAAATATCTATTATTTTCCATTTTACTCGATCTCCTATACGGTTAAAGATAGGACATCGCGGTTTTCACCAGTGGATTTAGCACCTCATTTTACATAAAATAGGTCCTATAAGTCTACTCTCAAGAGTTGATAAAGGTAAAACGAATAAAATGTCTATATATCACATTTTCAAATATCTAATTTTCTCCATTTTACTCGATCTCCTAAACGGTTCAAGATAGGACATCGCGGTTTCCACCAGAGGATTTAGCACCTCATTTTACATAAAATAACTCCTATAAGTCTACTCTCATGAGTTGATAAAGGTAAAAACGAATAAAATGTTTATATATCACATTTTCAAATATCTATTTTTCTCCATTTTACTCGATCTCCTAAACGGTTCAAGATAGGACATCGCGGTTTTCACCAGTGGATTTAGCACCTCATTTTACATAAAATATGTCTTGTAAGTCTACTCCCAAGAGTTGATAAAGGTACAAACGAACAAAATGTTTATATATCACATTTTCAAATATCTATTTTTCTCCATTTTACTCGATCTCCTAAACGGTTAAAGATGGGACATCGCGGTTTTTACCAGTGGATTTAGCACCTCATTTTACATAAAATAGGTCTTATAAGTCTACTCTCAAGAGTTGATAAAGGTAAAAACGTATAAAATGTTTATATATCACATTTTCAAATATCTATTTTTCTCCATTTTACTCGATCTCCTAAACGGTTCAAGAAAGGACATCGTGGTTTTCACCAGTGGATTTAGCACCTCATTTTACATAAAATAAGTCCCATAAGTCTACTCTCAAGAGTTGATAAAGGTACAAACGAACAAAATGTTTATATATCACATTTTCAAATATCTATTATTCTCCATTTTACTCGATCTCCTAAACGGTTATAGATAGGACATCGCGGTTTGCACCAATGGATTCAGCACCTCATTTTACATAAAATAAGTCCCATAAGTCTACTCTCAAGAATTGATAAAGGTACAAACGAACAAAATGTTTATATATCACATTTTCAAATATCTATTATTCTCCATTTTACTCGATCTCCTAAACGGTTAAAGATAGGACATCGCGGTTTTTACCAGTGGATTTAGCACCTCATTTTACATAAAATAGGTTTTATAAGTCTACTCACAAGAGTTGATAAAGGTAAAATCGAATAAAATGTTTATATATCACATTTTCAAATACCTATTTTTCTCCATTTTACTCGATCTCCTAAACGGTTCAAGATAGGACATCGCGGTTTTCATCAGTGGATTTAGCACCTCATTTTACATAAAATATGTCCTATAAGTCTACTCTCAAGAGTTGATAAAGGTACAAACGGTCAAAATGTTTATATATCACATTTTCAAATATCTATTTTTCTCCATTTTACTCGAACTCCTAAACGGTTCAAGATAGGACATCGCGGTTTTCACCAGTGGATTCAGCACCTCATTTTACATAAAATAAGTCCCATAAGTCTACTCTCAAGGGTTGATAAAGGTACAAACGAATAAAATGTTTATATATCACATTTTCAAATATCCATTATTCTCAATTTTACTCGATCTCCTAAACGGTTAAAGAAAGGACATCGCGGTTTCCACCAGTGGATTTAGCACCTCATTTTACATAAAATAAGTCCTATAAGTATACTCTCAAGAGTTGATAAAGGTACCAACGAATAAAACGTTTATATATCACATTTTCCAATATCTATTATTCTCCATTTTACTCGATCTCCTAAACGGTTAAAGATAGGACATCGCGGTTTTTACCAGTGGATTTAGCACCTCATTTTACATAAAATAAGTCATATAGGACTACTCTCAAGAGTTGATAAAGGTACAAACGAATAAAATGTTTATATATCACATTTTCAAATATCTATTATTCTCCATTTTACTCGATCTCCTAAACGGTTAAAGATAGGACATCGCGGTTTTCACCAGTGGATTTAGCACCTCATTTTACATAAAATAGGTCCTATAAGTCTACTCTCAAGAGTTGATAAAGGTAAAACGAATAAAATGTTTATATATCACATTTTCAAATATCTATTTTTCTCCATTTTACTCGATCTCCTAAACGGTTTAAGATAGGACATCGCGGTTTTCACAAGTGGATTCAGCACCTCATTTTACATAAAATAAGTCCTATAAGTCTACTCTCAAAAGTTGATAAAGGTACAAACGAATAAAATGTTTATATATCACATTTTCAAATATCTATTATTCTCCATTTTACTCGATCTCCTAAACGGTTAAAGATAAGACATCGCGGTTTTCACCAGTGGATTTAGCACCTCATTTTACATAAAATAAGTTCTATAAGTCTACTCTCAAGAGTTGATAAAGGTACAAACGAATAAAATGTTTATATATCACATTTTCAAATATCTATTATTCTCCATTTTACTCAATCTCCTAAACGGTTAAAAATAGAACATCGCGGTTTTTACCAGTGGATTTAGCACCTCATTTTACATAAAATAAGTCATATAGGTCTACTCTCAAGTGTTGATAAAGGTACAAACGAATAAAATGTTTATATATCACATTTTCAAATATCTATTATTTTCCATTTTACTCGATCTCCTATACGGTTAAAGATAGGACATCGCGGTTTTCACCAGTGGATTTAGCACCTCATTTTACATAAAATAGGTCCTATAACTCTACTCTCAAGAGTTGATAAAGGTAAAACGAATAAAATGTCTATATATCACATTTTCAAATATCTAATTTTCTCCATTTTACTCGATCTCCTAAACGGTTCAAGATAGGACATCGCGGTTTCCACCAGAGGATTTAGCACCTCATTTTACATAAAATAACTCCTATAAGTCTACTCTCATGAGTTGATAAAGGTAAAAACGAATAAAATGTTTATATATCACATTTTCAAATATCTATTTTTCTCCATTTTACTCGATCTCCTAAACGGTTCAAGATAGGACATCGCGGTTTTCACCAGTGGATTTAGCACCTCATTTTACATAAAATATGTCTTGTAAGTCTACTCCCAAGAGTTGATAAAGGTACAAACGAACAAAATGTTTATATATCACATTTTCAAATATCTATTTTTCTCCATTTTACTCGATCTCCTAAACGGTTAAAGATGGGACATCGCGGTTTTTACCAGTGGATTTAGCACCTCATTTTACATAAAATAGGTCTTATAAGTCTACTCTCAAGAGTTGATAAAGGTAAAAACGTATAAAATGTTTATATATCACATTTTCAAATATCTATTTTTCTCCATTTTACTCGATCTCCTAAACGGTTCAAGAAAGGACATCGTGGTTTTCACCAGTGGATTTAGCACCTCATTTTACATAAAATAAGTCCCATAAGTCTACTCTCAAGAGTTGATAAAGGTACAAACGAACAAAATGTTTATATATCACATTTTCAAATATCTATTATTCTCCATTTTACTCGATCTCCTAAACGGTTATAGATAGGACATCGCGGTTTGCACCAATGGATTCAGCACCTCATTTTACATAAAATAAGTCCCATAAGTCTACTCTCAAGAATTGATAAAGGTACAAACGAACAAAATGTTTATATATCACATTTTCAAATATCTATTATTCTCCATTTTACTCGATCTCCTAAACGGTTAAAGATAGGACATCGCGGTTTTTACCAGTGGATTTAGCACCTCATTTTACATAAAATAGGTTTTATAAGTCTACTCTCAAGAGTTGATAAAGGTAAAATCGAATAAAATGTTTATATATCACATTTTCAAATACCTATTTTTCTCCATTTTACTCGATCTCCTAAACGGTTCAAGATAGGACATCGCGGTTTTCATCAGTGGATTTAGCACCTCATTTTACATAAAATATGTCCAATAAGTCTACTCTCAAGAGTTGATAAAGGTACAAACGGTCAAAATGTTTAAATATCACATTTTCAAATATCTATTTTTCTCCATTTTACTCGAACTCCTAAACGGTTCAAGATAGGACATCGCGGTTTTCACCAGTGGATTCAGCACCTCATTTTACATAAAATATGTCCAATAAGTCTACTCTCAAGAGTTGATAAAGGTACAAACGGTCAAAATGTTTATATATCACATTTTCAAATATCTATTTTTCTCCATTTTACTCGAACTCCTAAACGGTTCAAGATAGGACATCGCGGTTTTCACCAGTGGATTCAGCACCTCATTTTACATAAAATAAGTCCCATAAGTCTACTCTCATGGGTTGATAAAGGTACCAACGAATAAAACGTTTATATATCACATTTTCCAATATCTATTTTTCTCCATTTTACTCGAACTCCTAAACGGTTCAAGATAGGACATCGCGGTTTTCACCAGTGGATTCAGCACCTCATTTTACATAAAATAAGTCCCATAAGTCTACTCTCAAGGGTTGATAAAGGTACCAACGAATAAAACGTTTATATATCACATTTTCCAATATCTATTATTCTCCATTTTACTCGATCTCCTAAACGGTTAAAGATAGGACATCGCGGTTTTTACCAGTGGATTTAGCACCTCATTTTACATAAAATATGTCATATAGGACTACTCTCAAGAGTTGATAAAGGTACAAACGAATAAAATGTTTATATATCACATTTTCAAATATCTATTATTCTCCATTTTACTCGATCTCCTAAACAATTAAAGATAGGACATCGCGGTTTTTACCAGTGGATTCAGCACCTCATTTTACATAAAATAAGTCATATAGGTCTACTCTCAAGTGTTGATAAAGGTACAAACGAATAAAATGTTTATATATCACATTTTCAAATATCTATTATTCTCCATTTTACTCGATCTCCTAAACGGTTAAAGATAAGACTTCGCGGTTTTCACCAGTAGATTTAGCACCTCATTTTACATAAAATGAGTTCTATAAGTCTACTCTCAAGAGTTGATAAAGGTACAAACGAATAAAATGTTTATATATCACATTTTCAAATATCTATTATTCTCCATTTTACTCAATCTCCTAAACGGTTAAAGATAGAACATCGCGGTTTTTACCAGTGGATTTAGCACCTCATTTTACATAAAATAAGTCATATAGGTCTACTCTCAAGTGTTGATAAAGGTACAAACGAATAAAATGTTTATATATCACATTTTCAAATATCTATTATTTTCCATTTTACTCGATCTCCTATACGGTTAAAGATAGGACATCGCGGTTTCCACCAGAGGATTAAGCACCTCATTTTACATAAAATAAGTCCTTTAAGTCTACTCTCAAAAGTTGATAAAGGTTCAAACGAATAAAATGTTTATAAATCACATTTTCAAATATCTATTATTCTCCATTTTACTCGATCTCCTATACGGTTAAAGATAGGACATCGCGGTTTCCACCAGAGGATTTAGCACCTCATTTTACATAAAATAACTCCTATAAGTCTACTCTCATGAGTTGATAAAGGTAAAAACGAATAAAATGTTTATATATCACATTTTCAAATATCTATTTTTCTCCATTTTACTCGATCTCCTAAACGGTTCAAGATAGGACATCGCGGTTTTCACCAGTGGATTTAGCACCTCATTTTACATAAAATATGTCCTGTAAGTCTACTCCCAAGAGTTGATAAAGGTACAAACGAACAAAATGTTTATATATCACATTTTCAAATATCTATTATTCTCCATTTTACTCGATCTCCTAAACAATTAAAGATAGGACATCGCGGTTTTTACCAGAGGATTTAGCACCTCATTTTACATAAAATAAGTCCCATAAGTCTACTCTCAAGGGTTGATAAAGGTACAAACGAATAAAATGTTTATATATCACATTTTCAAATATCCATTATTCTCAATTTTACTCGATCTACTAAACGGTTAAAGAAAGGACATCGCGGTTTCCACCAGTGGATTTAGTACCTCATTTTACATAAAATAAGTCCTATAAATCTACTCTCAAAAGTTGATAAAGGTACCAACGAATAAAACGTTTATATATCACATTTTCCAATATCTATTATTCTCCATTTTACTCGATCTCCTAAACGGTTAAAGATGGGACATCGCAGTTTTTACCAGTGGATTTAGCACCCCATTTTACATAAAATAAGTCATATAGGACTACTCTCAAGAGTTAATAAAGGTACAAACGAATAAAATGTTTATATATCACATTTTCAAATATCTATTATTCTCCATTTTACTCGATCTCCTAAACAATTAAAGATAGGACATCGCGGTTTTCACCAGTGGATTTAGCACCTCATTTTACATAAAATAAGTCCTATAAGTCTACCCTCAAGAGTTGATCAAGGTACAAACGAATAAAATGTTTATATATCACATTGTCAAGTATCTATTATTCTCCATTTTACATAAAATAAGTCCTATAAGTCTACTCTCAAGAGTTGATAAAGGTACAAACGAATAAAATGTTTATATATCACATTTTCAAATATCTATTATTCTCCATTTTACTCGATCTCCTAAACGGTTAAAGATGGGACATCGCAGTTTTTACCAGTGGATTTAGCACCCCATTTTACATAAAATAAGTCATATAGGACTACTCTCAAGAGTTAATAAAGGTACAAACGAATAAAATGTTTATATATCACATTTTCAAATATCTATTATTCTCCATTTTACTCGATCTCCTAAACAATTAAAGATAGGACATCGCGGTTTTTACCAGTGGATTCAGCACCTCATTTTACATATAATAAGTCATATAGGTCTACTCTCAAGAGTTGATAAAGGTAAAAACGTATAAAATATTTATATATCACATTTTCAAATATCTATTATTCTCCATTTTACTCGATCTCCTAAACGGTTCAAGATAGGACATCGCGGTTTTCACCAGTGGATTTAGCACCTCATTTTACATTAAATAAGTTCTATAAGTCTTCTCTCAAGAGTTGATAAAGGTACAAACGAATAAAATGTTTATATATCACATTATCAAATATTTATTATTCTTCATTTTACTCGATCTCCTAAACAATTAAAGATAGGACATCGCGGTTTTTACCAGTGGATTTAGCACCTCATTTTACATAAAATAAGTCCTATAAGTCTACCCTCAAGAGTTGATCAAGGTACAAACGAATAAAATGTTTATATATCACATTATCAAATATTTATTATTCTTCATTTTACTCGATCTCCTAAACGGTTCAAGATAGGACATCGCGGTTTTCACCAGTGGATTTAGCACCTCATTTTACATAAAATAAGTCCTATAAGTCTACCCTCAAGAGTTGATCAAGGTACAAACGAATAAAATGTTTATATATCACATTGTCAAGTATCTATTATTCTCCATTTTACATAAAATAAGTCATATAGGACTACTCTCAAGAGTTGTTAAAGGTACAAACGAATAAAATGTTTATATATCACATTTTCAAATATCTATTATTCTCCATTTTACTCGATCTCCTAAACAATTAAAGATAGGACATCGCGGTTTTCACCAGTGGATTTAGCATCTCATTTTACATAAAATATGTCCTATAAGTCTACTCTCATGAGTTGATAAAGGTACAAACGAATAAAATGTTTATATATCACATTTTCAAATATCTATCATTCTCCATTTTACTCGATCTCCTAAACGGTTAAAGATAGGACATCGCGGTTTTTACCAGTGGATTTAGCACCTCATTTTACATAAAATAGGTTTTATAAGTCTACTCTCAAGAGTTGATAAAGGTAAAATCGAATAAAATATTTATATATCACATTTTCAAATACCTATTTTTCTCCATTTTACTCGATCTCCTAAACGGTTCAAGATAGGACATCGCGGTTTTCATCAGTGGATTTAGCACCTCATTTTACATAAAATATGTCCTATAAGTCTACTCTCAAGAGTTGATAAAGGTACAAACGGTCAAAATGTTTATATATCACATTTTCAAATATCTATTTTTCTCCATTTTACTCGAACTCCTAAACGGTTCAAGATAGGACATCGCGGTTTTCACCAGTGGATTCAGCACCTCATTTTACATAAAATAAGTCCCATAAGTCTACTCTCAAGGGTTGATAAAGGTACAAACGAATAAAATGTTTATATATCACATTTTCAAATATCCATTATTCTCAATTTTACTCGATCTCCTAAACGGTTAAAGAAAGGACATCGCGGTTTTTACCAGTGGATTTAGCACGTCATTTTACATAAAATAAGTCATATAGGACTACTCTCAAGAGTTGATAAAGGTACAAACGAATAAAATGTTTATATATCACATTTTCAAATATCAATTATTCTCCATTTTACTCGATCTCCTAAACAATTAAAGATAAGACATCGCGGTTTTTACCAGTGGATTCAGCACCTCATTTTACATAAAATAAGTCATATAGGTCTACTCTCAAGTGTTGATAAAGGTACAAACGAATAAAATGTTTATATATCACATTTTCAAATATCTATTATTTTCCATTTTACTCGATCTCCTATACGGTTAAAGATAGGACATCGCGGTTTTCACCAGTGGATTTAGCACCTCATTTTACGTAAAATAAGGCCTATAAGTCTACTCTCAAGAGTTGATAAAGGTACAAACGAATAAAATGTTTATATATCACATTTTCAAATATCTATTATTCTCCATTTTACTCGATCTTCTAAACGGTTAAAGATAGGACATCGCGGTTTTCACCAGTGGATTTAGCACCTCATTTTACATAAAATAGGTCCTATAAGTCTACTCTCAAGAGTTGATAAAGGTAAAACGAATAAAATGTCTATATATCACATTTTCAAATATCTATTTTTCTCCATTTTACTCGATCTCCTAAACGGTTCAAGATAGGACATCGCGGTTTTCACAAGTGGATTTAGCACCTCATTTTACATAAAATAAGTCCTATAAGTCTACTCTCCAAAGTTGATAAAGGTTCAAACGAATAAAATGTTTATAAATCACATTTTCAAATATCTATTATTCTCCATTTTACTCGATCTCCTATACGGTTAAAGATAGGACATCGCGGTTTCCACCAGAGGATTTAGCACCTCATTTTACATAAAATAACTCCTATAAGTCTACTCTCATGAGTTGATAAAGGTAAAAACGAATAAAATGTTTATATATCACATTTTCAAATATCTATTTTTCTCCATTTTACTCGATCTCCTAAACGGTTCAAGATAGGACATCGCGGTTTTCACCAGTGGATATAGCACCTCATTTTACATAAAATATGTCCTGTAAGTCTACTCCCAAGAGTTGATAAAGGTACAAACGAACAAAATGTTTATATATCACATTTTCAAATATCTATTTTTCTCCATTTTACTCGATCTCCTAAACGGTTAAAGATGGGACATTGCGGTTTTTACCAGTGGATTTAGCACCTCATTTTACATAAAATAAGTCATATAGGACTACTCTCAAGAGTTGATAAAGGTACAAACGAATAAAATGTTTATATATCACATTTTCAAATATCTATTATTCTCCATTTTACTCGATCTCCTAAACAATTAAAGATAGGACATCGCGGTTTTTACCAGAGGATTTAGCACCTCATTTTACATAAAATAAGTCCCATAAGTCTACTCTCAAGGGTTGATAAAGGTACAAACGAATAAAATGTTTATATATCACATTTTCAAATATCCATTATTCTCAATTTTACTCGATCTCCTAAACGGTAAAAGAAAGGACATCGCGGTTTCCACCAGTGGATTTAGCACCTCATTTTACATAAAATAAGTCCTATAAGTCTACTCTCAAGAGTTGATAAAGGTACCAACGAATAAAACGTTTATATATCACATTTTCCAATATCTATTATTCTCCATTTTACTCGATCTCCTAAACGGTTAAAGATGGGACATCGCGGTTTTTACCAGTGGATTTAGCACCTCATTTTACATAAAATAAGTCATATAGGACTACTCTCAAGAGTTGATAAAGGTACAAACGAATAAAATGTTTATATATCACATTTTCAAATATCTATTATTCTCCATTTTACTCGATCTCCTAAACAATTAAAGATAGGACATCGCGGTTTTTACCAGTGGATTCAGCACCTCATTTTACATATAATAAGTCATATAGGTCTACTCTCAAGAGTTGATAAAGGTAAAAACGTATAAAATGTTTATATATCACATTTTCAAATATCTATTATTCTCCATTTTACTCGATCTCCTAAACGGTTCAAGATAGGACATCGCGGTTTTTACCAGTGGATTTAGCACCTCATTTTACATAAAATATGTCCTATAAGTCTACCCTCAAGAGTTGATAAAGGTACAAACGAACAAAATGTTTATATACCACATTTTCAAATATCTATTATTCTCCATTTTACTCGATCTCCTAAACGGTTATATATAGGACATCGCGGTTTTCACCAGTGGATTTAGCACCTCATTTTACATAAAATATGTCCTATAAGTCTACTCTCATGAGTTGATAAAGGTACAAACGAATCAAATGTTTATATATCACATTTTCAAATACCTATTTTTCTCCATTTTACTCGATCTCCTAAACGGTTCAAGATAGGACATCGCGGTTTTCATCAGTGGATTTAGCACCTCATTTTACATAAAATATGTCCTATAAGTCTACTCTTAAGAGTTGATAAAGGTACAAACGGTCAAAATGTTTATATATTACATTTTCAAATATCTATTTTTCTCCATTTTACTCGAACTTCTAAACGGTTCAAGATAGGACATCGCGGTTTTCACCAGTGGATTCAGCACCTCATTTTACATAAAATAAGTCCCATAAGTCTACTCTCAAGAGTTGATAAAGGTACAAACGAATAAAATGTTTATATATCACATTTTCAAATACCTATTATTCTCCAATTTACTCGATCTCCTAAACGGTTAAAGATAGGACATCGCGGTTTTTACCAGTGGATTTAGCACCTCATTTTACATAAAATAAGTCCCATAAGTCTACTCTCAAGAGTTGATAAAGGTACAAACGAATAAAATGTTTATATATCACATTATCAAATATTTATTATTCTTCATTTTACTCGATCTCCTAAACAATTAAAGATAGGACATCGCGGTTTTTACCAGTGGATTCAGCACCTCATTTTACATAAAATAAGTCCTATAAGTCTACCCTCAAGAGTTGATCAAGGTACAAACGAATAAAATGTTTATATATCACATTGTCAAGTATCTATTATTCTCCATTTTACATAAAATAAGTCCTATAAGTCTACTCTCAAGAGTTGATAAAGGTACAAACGAATAAAATGTTTATATATCACATTTTCAAATATCTATTATTCTCCATTTTACTCGATCTTCTAAACGGTTAAAGATAGGACATCGCGGTTTTCACCAGTGGATTTAGCACCTCATTTTACATAAAATAGGTCATATAAGTCTACTCTCAAGAGTTGATAAAGGTAAAAACGAATAAAATGTTAATATATCACATTTTCAAATATCTATTATTCTCCATTTTACTCGATCTCCTAAACGGTTCAAGATAGGACATCGCGGTTTTCACCAGTGGATTTAGCACCTCATTTTACATAAAATAAGTCCTATAAGTCTACCCTCAAGAGTTGATCAAGGTACAAACGAATAAAATGTTTATATATCACATTGTCAAGTATCTATTATTCTCCATTTTACATAAAATAAGTCCTATAAGTCTACTCTCAAGAGTTGATAAAGGTACAAACGAATAAAATGTTTATATATCACATTTTCAAATATCTATTATTCTCCATTTTACTCGATCTTCTAAACGGTTAAAGATAGGACATCGCGGTTTTCACCAGTGGATTTAGCACCTCATTTTACATAAAATAGGTCATATAAGTCTACTCTCAAGAGTTGATAAAGGTAAAAACGAATAAAATGTTAATATATCACATTTTCAAATATCTATTTTTCTCCATTTTACTCGATCTCCTAAACGGTTAAAGATAGGACATCGCGGTTTTTACCAGTGGATTTAGCACCTCATTTTACATAAAATAAGTCATATAGGTCTACTCTCAAGAGTTGATAAAGGAACAAACGGTTAAAATGTTTATATATCACATTTTCAAATATCTATTATTCTCCATTTTACTCGATCTCCTAAACGGTTAAAGATAGGACATCGCGGTTTTCACCAGTGGATTTAGCACCTCATTTTACATAAAATAGGTCCTATTAGTCTACTCTCAAGAGTTGATAAAGGTAAAACGAATAAAATGTTTATATATCACATTTTCAAATATCTATTTTTCTCCATTTTACTCGATCTCCTAAACGGTTAAAGATAGGACATCGCGGTTTTCACAAGTGGATTCAGCACCTTATTTTACATAAAATAAGTCCTATAAGTCTACTCTCAAAAGTTGATAAAGGTACAAACGAATAAAATGTTTATATATCACATTTTCAAATATCTATTATTCTCCATTTTACTCGATCGCCTAAACGGTTAAAGATAGGACATCGCGGTTTTCACCAGTGGATTTAGCACCTCATTTTACATAAAATAAGTTCTATAAGTCTACTCTCAAGAGTTGATAAAGGTACAAACGAATAAAATGTTTATATATCACATTTTCAAATATCTATTATTCTCCATTTTACTCAATCTCCTAAACGGTTAAAGATAGAACATCGCGGTTTTTACCAGTGGATTTAGCACCTCATTTTACATAAAATAAGTCATATAGGTCTACTCTCAAGAGTTGATAAAGGTACAAACGAATAAAATGTTTATATATCACATTTTCAAATATCTATTATTCTCCATTTTACTCGAAATCCTAAACGGTTAAAGATAGGACATCGCGGTTTTCACCAGTGGATTTAGCACCTCATTTTACATAAAATAGGTCCTATAAGTCTACTGTCAAGAGTTGATAAAGGTAAAACGAATAAAATGTTTATATATCACATTTTCAAATATCTATTTTTCTCCATTTTACTCGATCTCCTAAACGGTTCAAGATAGGACATCGCGGTTTTCACAAGTGGAGTTAGCACCTCATTTTACATAAAATAAGTCCTATAAGTCTACTCTCAAAAGTTGATAAAGGTTAAAACGAATAAAATGTTTATATATCACATTTTCAAATATCTATTATTTTCCATTTTACACGATCTCCTATACGGTTAAAGATAGGACATCGCGGTTTTCACCAGTAAATTTAGCACCTCATTTTACATAAAATAAGTTCTATAAGTCTACTCTCAAGAGTTGATAAAGGTACAAACGATTAAAATGTTTATATATCACATTTTCAAATACCTATTATTCTCCATTTTACTCGATCTCCTAAACGGTTAAAGATAGGACATCGCGGTTTTCACCAGTGGATTTAGCACCTCATTTTACATAAAATAACTCCTATAAGTCTACTCTCATGAGTTGATAAAGGTAAAAACGAATAAAATGTTTATATATCACATTTTCAAATATCTATTTTTCTCCATTTTACTCGATCTCCTAAACGGTTCAAGATAGGACATCGCGGTTTTCACCAGTGGATTTAGCACCTCATTTTACATAAAATATGTCCTGTAAGTCTACTCTCAAGAGTTGATAAAGGTACAAACGAACAAAATGTTTATATATCACATTTTCAAATATCTATTTTTCTCCATTTTACTCGATCTCCTAAACGGTTAAAGATAGGACATCGCGGTTTTCACCAGTGGATTTAGCACCTCATTTTACATAAAATATGTCCTATGAGTCTACTCTCAAGGGTTGATAAAGGTACAAACGAATATAATGTTTATATATCACATTTTCAAATATCCATTATTCTCAATTTTACTCGATATCCTAAACGGTTAAAGATAGGACATCGCGGTTTCCACCAGTGAATGTAGCACCTTATTTTACATAAAATAAAACCTATAAGTCTACTCTCAAGAGTTGATAAAGGTACCAACGAATAAAACGTTTATATATCACATTTTCCAATATCTATTATTCTCCATTTTACTCGATCTCCTAAACGGTTAAAGATAGGACATCGCGGTTTTTACCAGTGGATTTAGCACCTCATTTTACATAAAATAAGTCATATAGGACTACTCTCAAGAGTTGTTAAAGATACAAACGAATAAAATGTTTATATATCACATTTTCAAATATCTATTATTCTCCATTTTACTCGATCTCCTAAACGGTTCAAGATAGGACATCGCGGTTTTCACCAGTGGATTTAGCACCTCATTTTACATAAAATAAGTCCTATAAGTCTACCCTCAAGAGTTGATCAAGGTACAAACGAATAAAATGTTTATATATCACATTGTCAAGTATCTATTATTCTCCATTTTACATAAAATAAGTCCTATAAGTCTACTCTCAAGAGTTGATAAAGGTACAAACGAATAAAATGTTTATATATCACATTTTCAAATATCTATTATTCTCCATTTTACTCGATCTTCTAAACGGTTAAAGATAGGACATCGCGGTTTTCACCAGTGGATTTAGCACCTCATTTTACATAAAATAGGTCATATAAGTCTACTCTCAAGAGTTGATAAAGGTAAAAACGAATAAAATGTTAATATATCACATTTTCAAATATCTATTTTTCTCCATTTTACTCGATCTCCTAAACGGTTAAAGATAGGACATCGCGGTTTTTACCAGTGGATTTAGCACCTCATTTTACATAAAATAAGTCATTTAGGTCTACTCTCAAGAGTTGATAAAGGAACAAACGGTTAAAATGTTTATATATCACATTTTCAAATATCTATTATTCTCCATTTTACTCGATCTCCTAAACGGTTAAAGATAGGACATCGCGGTTTTCACCAGTGGATTTAGCACCTCATTTTACATAAAATAGGTCCTATTAGTCTACTCTCAAGAGTTGATAAAGGTAAAACGAATAAAATGTTTATATATCACATTTTCAAATATCTATTTTTCTCCATTTTACTCGATCTCCTAAACGGTTAAAGATAGGACATCGCGGTTTTCACAAGTGGATTCAGCACCTCATTTTACATAAAATAAGTCCTATAAGTCTATTCTCAAAAGTTGATAAAGGTACAAACGAATAAAATGTTTATATATCACATTTTCAAATATCTATTATTCTCCATTTTACTCGATCGCCTACACGGTTAAAGATAGGACATCGCGGTTTTCACCAGTGGATTTAGCACCTCATTTTACATAAAATAAGTTCTATAAGTCTACTCTCAAGAGTTGATAAAGGTACAAACGAATAAAATGTTTATATATCACATTTTCAAATATCTATTATTCTCCATTTTACTCAATCTCCTAAACGGTTAAAGATAGAACATCGCGGTTTTTACCAGTGGATTTAGCACCTTATTTTACATAAAATAAGTCATATAGGTCTACTCTCAAGAGTTGATAAAGGTACAAACGAATAAAATGTTTATATATCACATTTTCAAATATCTATTATTCTCCATTTTACTCGAAATCCTAAACGGTTAAAGATAGGACATCGCGGTTTTCACCAGTGGATTTAGCACCTCATTTTACATAAAATAGGTCCTATAAGTCTACTGTCAAGAGTTGATAAAGGTAAAACGAATAAAATGTTTATATATCACATTTTCAAATATCTATTTTTCTCCATTTTACTCGATCTCCTAAACGGTTCAAGATAGGACATCGCGGTTTTCACAAGTGGAGTTAGCACCTCATTTTACATAAAATAAGTCCTATAAGTCTACTCTCAAAAGTTGATAAAGGTTAAAACGAATAAAATGTTTATATATCACATTTTCAAATATCTATTATTTTCCATTTTACTCGATCTCCTATACGGTTAAAGATAGGACATCGCGGTTTTCACCAGTAAATTTAGCACCTCATTTTACATAAAATAAGTTCTATAAGTCTACTCTCAAGAGTTGATAAAGGTACAAACGATTAAAATGTTTATATATCACATTTTCAAATATCCATTATTCTCAATTTTACTCGATATCCTAAACGGTTAAAGATAGGACATCGCGGTTTCCACCAGTGAATTTAGCACCTCATTTTACATAAAATAAGTCCTATAAGTCTACCCTCAAGAGTTGATCAAGGTACAAACGAATAAAATGTTTATATATCACATTGTCAAGTATCTATTATTCTCCATTTTACATAAAATAAGTCCTATAAGTCTACTCTCAAGAGTTGATAAAGGTACAAACGAATAAAATGTTTATATATCACATTTTCAAATATCTATTATTCTCCATTTTACTCGATCTTCTAAACGGTTAAAGATAGGACATCGCGGTTTTCACCAGTGGATTTAGCACCTCATTTTACATAAAATAGGTCATATAAGTCTACTCTCAAGAGTTGATAAAGGTAAAAACGAATAAAATGTTAATATATCACATTTTCAAATATCTATTTTTCTCCATTTTACTCGATCTCCTAAACGGTTAAAGATAGGACATCGCGGTTTTCACCAGTGGATTTAGCACCTCATTTTACATAAAATATGTCCTATGAGTCTACTCTCAAGGGTTGATAAAGGTACAAACGAATAAAATGTTTATATATCACATTTTCAAATATCCATTATTCTCAATTTTACTCGATATCCTAAACGGTTAAAGATAGGACATCGCGGTTTCCACCAGTGAATTTAGCACCTTATTTTACATAAAATAAAACCTATAAGTCTACTCTCAAGAGTTGATAAAGGTACCAACGAATAAAACGTTTATATATCACATTTTCCAATATCTATTATTCTCCATTTTACTCGATCTCCTAAACGGTTTAAGATAGGACATCGCGGTTTTTACCAGTGGATTTAGCACCTCATTTTACATAAAATAAGTCATATAGGACTACTCTCAAGAGTTGTTAAAGATACAAACGAATAAAATGTTTATATATCACATTTTCAAATATCTATTATTCTCCATTTTACTCGATCTCCTAAACAATTAAAGATAGGACATCGCGGTTTTCACCAGTGGATTTAGCACCTCATTTTACATAAAATATGTCCTATAAGTCTACTCTCATGAGTTGATAAAGGTACAAACGAATAAAATGTTTATATATCACATTTTCAAATATCTATTATTCTCCATTTTACTTGATCTCCTAAACGGTTAAAGATAGAACATCACGGTTCTCACCAGTGGATTTAGCACCTCATTTTACATAAAATAGGTCTTATAAGTCTACTCTCAAGAGTTGATAAAGGTAAAAACGTATAAAATGTTTATATATCACATTTTCAAATATCTATTTTTCTCCATTTTACTCGATCTCCTAAACGGTTCAAGATAGGACATCGCGGTTTTCACCAGTGGATTTAGCACCTTATTTTACATAAAATAAGTCCCATAAGTCTACTCTCAAGAGTTGATAAAGGTACAAACGAACAAAATGTTTATATATCACATTTTCAAATATCTATTATTCTCCATTTTACTCGATCTCCTAAACGGTTAAAGATAGGACATCGCGGTTTTTACCAGTGGATTTAGCACCTCATTTTACATAAAATAGGTTTTATAAGTCTACTCTCAAGGGTTGATAAAGGTAAAATCGAATAAAATGTTTATATATCACATTTTCAAATACCTATTTTTCTCCATTTTACTTGATCTCCTAAACGGTTCAAGATAGGACATCGCGGTTTTCATCAGTGGATTTAGCACCTCATTTTATATAAAATATGTCCTATAAGTCTACTCTCAAGAGTTGATAAAGGTACAAACGGTCAAAATGTTTATATATCACATTTTCAAATATCTATTTTTCTCCAATTTACTCGAACTCCTAAACGGTTCAAGATAGGACATCGCGGTTTTCACCAGTGGATTCAGCACCTCATTTTACATAAAATAAGTCCCATAAGTCTTCTCCTAAGGGTTGATAAAGGTACAAACGAATAAAATGTTTATATATCACATTTTCAAATATCCATTATTCTCAATTTTACTCGATCTCCTAAACGGTTAAAGAAAGGACATCGCGGTTTCCACCAGTGGATTTAGCACCTCATTTTACATAAAATAAGTCCTATAAGTCTACTCTCAAGAGTTGATAAAGGTACCAACGAATAAAACGTTTATATATCACATTTTCCAATATCTATTATTCTCCATTTTACTCGATCTCCTAAACGGTTAAAGATAGGACATCGCGGTTTTTACCAGTGGATTTAGCACCTCATTTTACATAAAATATGTCCTATAAGTCTACTCTCATGAGTTGATAAAGGTACAAACGAATAAAATGTTTATATATCACATTTTCAAATATCTATTATTCTCCATTTTACTTGATCTCCTAAACGGTTAAAGATAGGACATCACGGTTCTCACCAGTGGATTTAGCACCTCATTTTACATAAAATAGGTCTTATAAGTCTACTTTTAAGAGTTGATAAAGGTAAAAACGTATAAAATGTTTATATATCACATTTTCAAATATCTATTTTTCTCCATTTTACTCGATATCCTAAACGGTTAAAGATAGGACATCGCGGTTTCCACCAGTGAATTTAGCACCTCATTTTACATAAAATAAGTCCTATAAGTCTACCCTCAAGAGTTGATCAAGGTACAAACGAATAAAATGTTTATATATCACATTGTCAAGTATCTATTATTCTCCATTTTACATAAAATAAGTCCTATAAGTCTACTCTCAAGAGTTGATAAAGGTACAAACGAATAAAATGTTTATATATCACATTTTCAAATATCTATTATTCTCCATTTTACTCGATCTTCTAAACGGTTAAAGATAGGACATCGCGGTTTTCACCAGTGGATTTAGCACCTCATTTTACATAAAATAGGTCATATAAGTCTACTCTCAAGAGTTGATAAAGGTAAAAACGAATAAAATGTTAATATATCACATTTTCAAATATCTATTTTTCTCCATTTTACTCGATCTCCTAAACGGTTAAAGATAGGACATCGCGGTTTTCACCAGTGGATTTAGCACCTCATTTTACATAAAATATGTCCTATGAGTCTACTCTCAAGGGTTGATAAAGGTACAAACGAATAAAATGTTTATATATCACATTTTCAAATATCCATTATTCTCAATTTTACTCGATATCCTAAACGGTTAAAGATAGGACATCGCGGTTTCCACCAGTGAATTTAGCACCTTATTTTACATAAAATAAAACCTATAAGTCTACTCTCAAGAGTTGATAAAGGTACCAACGAATAAAACGTTTATATATCACATTTTCCAATATCTATTATTCTCCATTTTACTCGATCTCCTAAACGGTTAAAGATAGGACATCGCGGTTTTTACCAGTGGATTTAGCACCTCATTTTACATAAAATAAGTCATATAGGACTACTCTCAAGAGTTGTTAAAGATACAAACGAATAAAATGTTTATATATCACATTTTCAAATATCTATTATTCTCCATTTTACTCGATCTCCTAAACAATTAAAGATAGGACATCGCGGTTTTCACCAGTGGATTTAGCACCTCATTTTACATAAAATATGTCCTATAAGTCTACTCTCATGAGTTGATAAAGGTACAAACGAATAAAATGTTTATATATCACATTTTCAAATATCTATTATTCTCCATTTTACTTGATCTCCTAAACGGTTAAAGATAGAACATCACGGTTCTCACCAGTGGATTTAGCACCTCATTTTACATAAAATAGGTCTTATAAGTCTACTCTCAAGAGTTGATAAAGGTAAAAACGTATAAAATGTTTATATATCACATTTTCAAATATCTATTTTTCTCCATTTTACTCGATCTCCTAAACGGTTCAAGATAGGACATCGCGGTTTTCACCAGTGGATTTAGCACCTTATTTTACATAAAATAAGTCCCATAAGTCTACTCTCAAGAGTTGATAAAGGTACAAACGAACAAAATGTTTATATATCACATTTTCAAATATCTATTATTCTCCATTTTACTCGATCTCCTAAACGGTTAAAGATAGGACATCGCGGTTTTTACCAGTGGATTTAGCACCTCATTTTACATAAAATAGGTTTTATAAGTCTACTCTCAAGGGTTGATAAAGGTAAAATCGAATAAAATGTTTATATATCACATTTTCAAATACCTATTTTTCTCCATTTTACTTGATCTCCTAAACGGTTCAAGATAGGACATCGCGGTTTTCATCAGTGGATTTAGCACCTCATTTTATATAAAATATGTCCTATAAGTCTACTCTCAAGAGTTGATAAAGGTACAAACGGTCAAAATGTTTATATATCACATTTTCAAATATCTATTTTTCTCCAATTTACTCGAACTCCTAAACGGTTCAAGATAGGACATCGCGGTTTTCACCAGTGGATTCAGCACCTCATTTTACATAAAATAAGTCCCATAAGTCTTCTCCTAAGGGTTGATAAAGGTACAAACGAATAAAATGTTTATATATCACATTTTCAAATATCCATTATTCTCAATTTTACTCGATCTCCTAAACGGTTAAAGAAAGGACATCGCGGTTTTCACCAGTGGATTTAGCACCTCATTTTACATAAAATAAGTCCTATAAGTCTACTCTCAAGAGTTGATAAAGGTACCAACGAATAAAACGTTTATATATCACATTTTCCAATATCTATTATTCTCCATTTTACTCGATCTCCTAAACGGTTAAAGATAGGACATCGCGGTTTTTACCAGTGGATTTAGCACCTCATTTTACATAAAATATGTCCTATAAGTCTACTCTCATGAGTTGATAAAGGTACAAACGAATAAAATGTTTATATATCACATTTTCAAATATCTATTATTCTCCATTTTACTTGATCTCCTAAACGGTTAAAGATAGGACATCACGGTTCTCACCAGTGGATTTAGCACCTCATTTTACATAAAATAGGTCTTATAAGTCTACTTTTAAGAGTTGATAAAGGTAAAAACGTATAAAATGTTTATATATCACATTTTCAAATATCTATTTTTCTCCATTTTACTCGATCTCCTAAACGGTTCAAGATAGGACATCGCGGTTTTCACCAGTGGATTAAGCACCTCATTTTACATAAAATAAGTCTTATAAGTCAACTCTCAAGAGTTGATAAAGGTACAAACGTATAAAATTTTTATATATCACATTTTCAAATATCTATTATTCTCAATTTTACTTGATCTCCTAAACGGTTAAAGATAGGACATCGCGGTTTTTACCAGTGGATTTAGCACCTCATTTTACATAAAATAAGTCCCATAAGTTTACCCTCAAGAGTTGATCAAGGTACAAACGAATAAAATGTTTATATTTCACATTTTCAAATATCTATTATTCTCAATTTTACTCGATCTCCTAAACGGTTAAAGATAGGACATCGCGGTTTTCACCAGTGGATTTAGCACCTCATTTTACATAAAATAGGTGCTATAAGTCTACTCTCAAATGTTGATAAAGGTACAAACGAATAAAATGTTTATATATCACATTTTCAAATATCTATTATTCTCCATTTTACTCGATCTCCTAAACGGTTAAAGATAGGACATCGAGGTTTTCACCAGTGGATTTAGCACCTCATTTTACATAAAATAGGTCCTATAAGTCTACTCTCAAGAGTTTATAAAGGTAAAAACGAATAAAATGTTTATAAATCACAATTTCAAATATCTATTTTTCTCCATTTTACTCGATCCCCTAAACGGTTCAAGATAGGACATCGCGGTTTTCACCAGTGGATTTAGCACCTCATTTTACATAAAATAACTCCTATAAGTCTACTCTCAAGAGTTGATAAAGTTACAAACGAATAAAATGTTTATATATCACATTTTCAAATATCTATTATTCTCCATTTTACTCGATCTCCTAAACGGTTAAAGATAGGACATCGCGGTTTTCACCAGTGGATTTAGCACCTCATTTTACATAAAATAAGTCCTATAAGTCTACTTTCAAGAGTTGATAAAGGTACAAACGAATAAAATGTTTATATATCACCTTATCAAATATCTATTATTCTCCCTTTTACTCGATCTCCTAACCGGTTAAAGATAGGACATCGCGGTTTTTACCAGTGGATTTAGCACCTCATTTTACATAAAATAAGTCCTATAAGTCTACTCTCAAGAGTTGATAAAGGTACAAACGTATTATACGTTTATATATCACATTTTAAAATATCTATTATTTTCCATTTTACTCGATCTCCTAAACGGTTATAAATTGGACATCGCGGTTTTCACCAGTGGATTTAGCACCTCATTTTACATAAAATAAGTCTTATAAGTCGACTCTCAAGAGTTGATAAAGATACACACGTATTATACGTTTATATATCACATTTTTAAATATCTATTATTGTCCATTTTACTTGATCTCCTAAACGGTTAAAAATAGGACATCGCGGTTTTCACCAGTGGATTTAGCACCTTATTTTACATAAAATAGGTCCTATAAGTCTACTCTCAAATGTTGATAAAGGTACAAACGAATAAAATGTTTATATATCACATTTTAAAATATCTATTTTTCTCCATTTTACTCGATCTCCTAAACGGTTAAAGATAGGACATCGCGGTTTTTACCAGTGGATTTAGCACCTCATTTTACATAAAATAAGTCCTATAAGTCAACTCTCAAGAGTTGATAAAGGTACAAACGAATAAAATTTTTATATATCACATTTTTAAATATCTATTATTCTCAATTTTACTTGATCTCCTAAACGGTTAAAGATAGGACATCGCGGTTTTCACCAGTGGATTTAGCACCTCATTTTACATAAAATAAGTCCCATAAGTCTACCCTCAAGAGTTGATCAAGGTACAAACGAATAAAATGTTTATATTTCACATTTTCAAATATCTATTATTCACAATTTTACTCGATCTCCTAAACGGTTAAAGATAGGACATCGCGAATTTCACCAGTGGATTAAGCACCTCATTTTACATAAAATAGGTCCTATAAGTCTACTCTCAAATGTTGATAAAGGTACAAACGAATAAAATGTTTATATATCACATTTTCAAATATCTATTATTCTCCATTTTTCTCGATCTCCTAAACGGTTAAAGATAGGACATCGAAGTTTTCACCAGTGGATTTAGCACCTCATTTTACATAAAATAGGTCCTATAAGTCTACTCTCAAGAGTTAATAAAGGTAAAAACGAATAAAATGTTTATAAATCACATTTTCAAATATCTATTTTTCTCCATTTTACTCGATCTCCTAAACGTTCAAGATAGGACATCGCAGTTTTCACCAGTGGATCTAGCACCTCATTTTACATAAAATAGGTCCTATAAGTCTACTCTCAAGAGTTGATAAAGGTACAAACGAATAAAATGTTTATATATCACATTTTCAAATATCTATTATTATCCATTTTACTCGATCTCCTAAACAATTAAAGATAGGACATCGCGGTTTTTACCAGTGGATTTAGCACCTCATTTTACGTAAAATAAGTCCTACAAGTCTACTCTCAAGAGTTGAAAAAGGAACAAACGAATAAAATGTTTATATATCATATTATCAAATATCAATTATTCTCCATTATACTCGATCTCCTAAACGGTTAAAGATAGGACATCGCGGATTTCACCAGTAGATTTAGCACCTTATTTTACATAAAATAAGTCCTATAAGTCTACCCTCAAGAGTTGATAAAGGTACAAACGAATAAAATGTTTATATATCACATTTTCAAATATCTATTATTCTCCATTTTTCTCGATCTCCTAAACGGTTAAAGATAGGACATCGAAGTTTTCACCAGTGGATCTAGCACCTCATTTTACATAAAATATGTCCTATAAGTCTACTCTCAATGGTTGATAAAGGTACAAATGAATAAAATGTTTATATATCACATTTTCAAATATCCATTATTCTCCATTTTACTCGATCTCCTAAACGGTTAAAGATAGGACATCACGGTTTTCACCAGTGGATTTAGCACCTCATTTTACATAAAATAAGTCCTATAAGTCTACTCTCAAGAGTTGATAAAGGTACAAACGAATAAAATGTTTATATATCACATTATCAAATATCTATTATTCTCCATTTTACTCGATCTCCTAAACGGTTAAAGATAGGACATCGCGGTTTTTACCAGTGGATTTAGCACCTCATTTTACATAAAATAAGTCATATAAGTCTACTCTCAAGAGTTGATAAAGGTACAAACGAATAAAATTTTTATATATCACATTTTCAAATATCAATTATTCTCAATTTTACTTGATCTCCTAAACGGTTAAAGATTGGACATCGTGGATTTCTCCAGTGGATTTAGCACCTCATTTTACATAAAATAAGTCCTATAAGTCTACTCTCAAGAGTTGATAAACGTACAAACGAATAAAATGTTTATATATCACATTTTCAAATATCTATTATTCTCCATTTTACTTGATCTCCTAAACGGTTAAAGATAGGACATCGCGGTTTTTACCAGTGGATTTAGCACCTCATTTTACATAAAATAAGTCATATAAGTCTACTCTCAAGAGTTGATAAAGGTACAAACGAATAAAATTTTTATATATCACATTTTCAAATATCTATTATTCTCAATTTTACTTGATCTCCTAAACGGTTAAAGATAGGACATCGCGGTTTTTACCAGTGGATTTAGCACCTCATTTTACATAAAATAAGTCCTATAAGTTTACCCTCAAGAGTTGATCAAGGTACAAACGGATAAAACGTTTATATATCACATTTTCAAATATATATTATTATCCATTTTACTCGATCTCCTAAACGGTTAAAGATAGGACATCGCGGTTTTCACCAGTGGATTTAGCACCTCATTTTACATAAAATATGTCCTATAAGTCTACTCTCAATGGTTGATAAAGGTACAAATGAATAAAATGTTTATATATCACATTTTCAAATATCCATTATTCTCCATTTTACTCGATCTCCTAAACGGTTAAAGATAGGACATCACGGTTTTCACCAGTGGATTTAGCACCTCATTTTACATAAAATAAGTCCTATAAGTCTACTCCCAAGAGTTGATAAAGGTACAAACGAATAAAATGTTTATATATCACATTATCAAATATCTATTATTCTCCATTTTACTCGATCTCCTAATCAGTTAAAGATAGGACATCGCGGTTTTCACCAGTGGATTTAGAACCTTATTTTACATACAATAGGTCCTATAAGTCTACTCTCAAGAGTTGATAAAGTTTAAAACGAATAAAATGTTTATATATCACATTTTCAAATATCTATTATTCTCCATTTTACTCGATCTCCTAAACGGTTAAAGATATTACATCGCGGTTTTCACCAGTGGATTTGGCACCTCATTTTACATAAAATAGGTCCTATAAGTCTACCCTCATGAGTTGATCAAGGTACAAACGAATAAAATGTTAATATATCACATTTTCAAATATCTATTATTCTCCATTTTACTCGGTCTCCTAAACGGTAAAAGATAGGACACCGCGGTTTTCATCAGTGGATTAAACACCCCATTTTACATAAAATAAGTCCTATAGTCTACTCTCAAGAGTTGATAAAGGTAAAAACGAATAAAATGTTTATATAACATATTATCAAATATCTATTATTCTCCATTATACTCGATCTCCTAAACGGTTAAAGATAGGACATCGCGGATTTCACCAGTAGATTTAGCACCTTATTTTTCATAAAATAAGTCCTATAAGTCTACTCTCAAGAGTTGATAAAGGTACAAACGAATAAAATGTTTATATATCACATTTTCAAATATCTATTATTCACCATTTTACTCCATCTCCTAAACGGTTAATGATAGGACATCGCGGTTTTCACCAGTGGATTTAGCACTTCATTTTACATAAAATAAGTCTTATAAGTCTACTCTCAAGGGTTGATAAAGGTACAAACGAATAAAATGTTTATATATCACATTATCAAATATCTATTATTCTCCCTTTTACTCGATCTCCTAAACGGTTAAAGATAGGACATCGCGGTTTTTACCAGTGGATTTAGCATCTCATTTTACATAAAATAAGTCCTATAAGTCTACTCTCAAGAGTTGATAAAGGTACAAACGAATAAAATGTTTATATATCACATTATCAAATATCTATTATTCTCCCTTTTACTCCATCTCCTAAACGGTTAAAGATAGGACATCGCGGTTTTCACCAGTGGATTTAGCACTTCATTTTACATAAAATAAGTCTTATAAGTCTACTCTCAAGGGTTGATAAAGGTACAAACGAATAAAATGTTTATATATCACATTTTCAAATATCTATTATTCTCCATTTTACTCCATCTCCTAAACGGTTAAAGATAGGACATCGCGGTTTTTACCAGTGGATTTAGCACCTCATTTTACATAAAATAAGTCCTATAAGTCTACTCTCAAGAGTTGATAAAGGTACAAACGAATAAAATTTTTATATATCACATTTTCAAATATCTATTATTCTCAATTTTACTTGATCTCCTAAACGGTTAAAGATAGGACATCGCGGTTTTTACCAGTGGATTTAGCACCTCATTTTACATAAAATAAGTCTTATAAGTCTACTCTCAAGAGTTGATAAAGGTACAAATGAATAAAATGTTTATATATCACATTATCAAATATCTATTATTCTCCATTTTACTCGATCTCCTAAACAGTTAAAGATAGGACATCGCGGTTTTCTCCAGAGGATTTAGAACCTTATTTTACATAAAATAGGTCCTATAAGTCTACTCTCAAGAGTTGATAAAGTTAAAAACGAATAAAATATTTATATATCACATTTTCAAATATCTATTATTCTCCATTTTACTCGATCTCCTAAACGGTTAAAGATATCACATCGCGGTTTTCACCAGTGGATTTAGCACCTCATTTTACATAAAATAAGTCCTATAAGTCTACTCTCAAGAGTTGATAAAGGTACAAACGAATAAAATGTTTATATATCACATTATCAAATAACTATTATTCTCCATTTTACTCGATCTCCTAAACGGTTAAAGATTGGACATCGCGGTTTTCACCAGTGGATTTAGAATAACATTTTACATAAAATAGGTCCTATAAGTCTACTCTCAAAAGTTGATAAAGGTGAAAACGAATAAAATGTTTATATATCACATTTTCTAATATCTATTATTCTCCATTTTACTCGATCTCCTAAACGGTTAAAGATAGGACATCGCGGTTTTCACCAGTGGATTTGGCACCTCATTTTACATAAAATAGGTCCTATAAGTCTACCCTCATGAGTTGATCAAGGTACAAACGAATAAAATGTTAATATATCACATTTTCAAATATCTATTATTCTCCATTTTACTCGGTCTCCTAAACGGTAAAAGATAGGACACCGCGGATTTCATCAGTGGATTAAACACCCCATTTTACATAAAATAAGTCCTATAGTCTACTCTCAAGAGTTGTTAAAGGTAAAAACGAATAAAATGTTTATATAACATATTATCAAATATCTATTATTCTCCATTATACCCGATCTCCTAAACGGTTAAAGATAGGACATCGCGGATTTCACCAGTAGATTTAGCACCTTATTTTACATAAAATAAGTCCTATAAGTCTACTCTCAAGAGTTGATAAAGGTACAAACGAATAAAATGTTTATATATCACATTATCAAATATCTATTATTCTCCCTTTTACTCGATCTCCTAAACGGTTAAAGATATTACATCGCGGTTTTCACCAGTGGATTTGGCACCTCATTTTACATAAAATAGGTCCTATAAGTCAACCCTCATGAGTTGATCAAGGTACAAACGAATAAAATGTTTATATATCACATTATCAAATATCTATTATTCTCCCTTTTACTCGATCTCCTAAACGGTTAAAGATAGGACATCGCGGTTTTTACCAGTGGATTTAGCACCTCATTTTACATAAAATAAGTCCTATAAGTCTACTCTCAAGAGTTGATAAAGGTACAAACGAATAAAATGTTTATATATCACATTATCAAATATCTATTATTCTCCATTTTACTCGATCTCCTAAACGGTTAAAGATTGGACATCGCGGATTTCACCAGTGGATTTAGAACCACATTTTACATAAAATAGGTCCTATAAGTCTACTCTCAAAAGTTGATAAAGGTAAAAACGAATAAAATGTTTATATATCATATTTTCTAATATCTATTATTCTCCATTTTACTCGATCTCCTAAACGGTTAAAGATATTACATCGCGGTTTTCACCAGTGGATTTGGCACCTCATTTTACATAAAATAGGTCCTATAAGTCTACCCTCATGAGTTGATCAAGGTACAAACGAATAAAATGTTAATATATCACATTTTCAAATATCTATTATTCTCCATTTTACTCGGTCTCCTAAACGGTAAAAGATAGGACACCGCGGTTTTCATCAGTGGATTAAACACCCCATTTTACATAAAATAAGTTCTATAGTCTACTCTCAAGAGTTGATAAAGGTACAAACGAATAAAATGTTTATATATCACATTTTCCAATATCTATTATTCTCCATTTTACTTGATCTCCTAAACGGTTAAAGATAGGACATCGCGGATTTCACCAGTGGATTTAGCACCTCATTTTACATAAAATAAGTCCTATAAGTCTACTCTCAAGAGTTGATAAAGGTACAAACGAATAAAATGTTTATATATCACATTTTCAAATATCTATTATTCTCCAATTTACTCCATCTCCTTAACGGTTAAAAATAGGACATCGCGGTTTTCACCAGTGGATTTAGCACCTCATTCTACATAAAATAAGTCTTATAAGTCTACTCTCAAGAGTTGATAAAGGTACAAACGAATAAAATTTTTATATATCACATTTTCAAATATCTATTATTCTCAATTTTACTTGATCTAATAAACGGTAAAAGATAGGACATCGCGGTTTTTTCCAGTGGATTTAGCACCTCATTTTACATAAAATAAGTCCTATAAGTCTACCCTCAAGAGGATCAAGGTACAAACGAATAAAATGTTTATATATCACTTTTTCAAATATATATTATTCTCCATTTTACTCGATCTCCTAAACGGTTAAAGATAGGACATCGCGGTTCTCACCAGTGGATTTAGCACCTCTATTTACATAAAATATGTCTAACAAGTTTACTCTCAATGGTTGATAAAGGTACAAACGAATAAAATGTTTATATATCACATTTTCAAATATCCAATATTCTCCATTTTACTCGATCTCCTAAACGGTTAAAGATAGGACATCGCGGTTTTCACCAGTGGATTTAGCACCTCATTTTACATAAAATAAGTCCTATAAGTCTACTCTCAAGAGTTGATAAAGGTACAAACGAATAAAATGTTTATATATCACATTATCAAATATCTATTATTCTCCATTTTACTCGATCTCCTAAACGGTTAAAGATAGGACATCGCGGTTTTCACCAGTGGATTTAGAACCTTAATTTACATAAAATAGGTCCTATAAATCTACTCTCAAAAGTTGATAAAGGTAAAAACGAATAAAATGTTTATATATCACATTTTCAAATATCTATTTTTCTCCATTTTACTCGATCTTCTAAACGGTTCAAGATAGGACATCGCGGTTTTTATCAGTGGGTTAAGCACCCCATTTTACATAAAATAAGTTCTATAAATCTATTCTCAAGAGTTGATAAAGGTACAAACGAATAAAATGTTAATATATCACATTTTCAAATATCTATTATTCTCCATTTTACTCGGTCTCCTAAACGGTAAAAGATAGGACACCGCGGTTTTCATCAGTGGATTAAACACCTTATTTTACATAAAATAAGTCCTATAGTCTACTCTCAAGAGTTGATAAAGGTACAAACGAATAAAATGTTTATATATCACATTTTCAAATATCTATTATTCTCGATTTTACTCGATCTCCTGAACGGTTAAAGATATCACATCGCGGTTTTCACCAGTGGATTTAGCACCTCATTTTACATAAAATAGGTCCTATAAGTCTACTCTCAAGAGTTGATAAAGGTAAAAACGAATAAAATGTTTATATATCACATTTTCAAATATCTATTATTCTCCATTTTACTCGATCTCCTAAACGGTTAAAGATAGGACATCGCGGTTTTCATCAGTGGATTTAGCACCTCATTTTACATAAAATAGGTCCTATAAGTCTACTCTTAAAAGTTGATAAAGGTACAAACGAATAAAATGTTTATATATCACATTTTCAAATATCTATTATTCTCCATTTTACTCGATCTCCTAAACGGTAAAAGATAGGACATCGCGGTTTTCATCAGTGGATTAAGCACCCCATTTTACATAAAATAAGTCCTATAGGTCTACTCTCAAGAGTTGATAAAGGAAAAAACGAATAAAATGTTTATATATCACATTTTCAAATATCTATTATTCTCCATTTTACTCGATCTCCTAAACGGTTAAAGATAGGACATCGAGGTTTTCACCAGTGGATTTAGCACCTCATTTTACATAAAATAGGTCCTATAAGTCTACTCTCAAGAGTTGATAAAGGTAAAAACGAATAAAATGTTTATATATCACATTTTCAAATATCTATTTTTCTCCATTTTACTCGATCTTCTAAACGGTTCAAGATAGGACATCGCGGTTTTTATCAGTGGGTTAAGCACCCCATTTTACATAAAATAAGTCCTATAAATCTATTCTCAAGAGTTGATAAAGGTACAAACGAATAAAATGTTAATATATCACATTTTCAAATATCTATTATTCTCCATTTTACTCGGTCTCCTAAACGGTAAAAGATAGGACACCGCGGTTTTCATCAGTGGATTAAACACCTTATTTTACATAAAATAAGTCCTATAGTCTACTCTCAAGAGTTGATAAAGGTACAAACGAATAAAATGTTTATATATCACATTTTCCAATATCTATTATTCTCCATTTTACTTGATCTCCTAAACGGTTAAAGATAGGACATCTCGGATTTCACCAGTGGATTTAGCACCTCATTTTACATAAAATAAGTCCTATAAGTCTACTCTCAAGAGTTGATAAAGGTACAAACGAATAAAATGTTTATATATCACATTTTCAAATATCTATTATTCTCCAATTTACTCCATCTCCTTAACGGTTAAAAATAGGACATCGCGGTTTTCACCAGTGGATTTAGCACCTCATTCTACATAAAATAAGTCTTATAAGTCTACTCTCAAGAGTTGATAAAGGTACAAACGAATAAAATTTTTATATATCACATTTTCAAATATCTATTATTCTCAATTTTACTTTATCTAATAAACGGTTAAAGATAGGACATCGCGGTTTTTTCCAGTGGATTTAGCACCTCATTTTACATAAAATAAGTCCTATAAGTCTACCCTCAAGAGTTGATCAAGGTACAAACGAATAAAATGTTTATATATCACTTTTTCAAATATATATTATTCTCCATTTTACTCGATCTCCTAAACGGTTAAAGATAGGACATCGCGGTTCTCACCAGTGGATTTAGCACCTCTATTTACATAAAATATGTCTAATAAGTTTACTCTCAATGGTTGATAAAGGTACAAACGAATAAAATGTTTATATATCACATTTTCAAATATCCAATATTCTCCATTTTACTCGATCTCCTAAACGGTTAAAGATAGGACATCGCGGTTTTCACCAGTGGATTTAGCACCTCATTTTACATAAAATAAGTCCTATAAGTCTACTCTCAAGAGTTGATAAAGGTACAAACGAATAAAATGTTTATATATCACATTATCAAATATCTATTATTCTCCATTTTACTCGATCTCCTAAACGGTTAAAGATAGGACATCGCGGTTTTCACCAGTGGATTTAGAACCTTAATTTACATAAAATAGGTCCTATAAATCTACTCTCAAAAGTTGATAAAGGTAAAAACGAATAAAATGTTTATATATCACATTTTCAAATATCTATTTTTCTCCATTTTACTCGATCTTCTAAACGGTTCAAGATAGGACATCGCGGTTTTTATCAGTGGGTTAAGCACCCCATTTTACATAAAATAAGTCCTATAAATCTATTCTCAAGAGTTGATAAAGGTACAAACGAATAAAATGTTAATATATCACATTTTCAAATATCTATTATTCTCCATTTTACTCGGTCTCCTAAACGGTAAAAGATAGGACACCGCGGTTTTCATCAGTGGATTAAACACCTTATTTTACATAAAATAAGTCCTATAGTCTACTCTCAAGAGTTGATAAAGGTACAAACGAATAAAATGTTTATATATCACATTTTCCAATATCTATTATTCTCCATTTTACTTGATCTCCTAAACGGTTAAAGATAGGACATCGCGGATTTCACCAGTGGATTTAGCACCTCATTTTACATAAAATAAGTCCTATAAGTCTACCCTCAAGAGTTGATCAAGGTACAAACGAATAAAATGTTTATATATCACATTATCAAATATCTATTATTCTCCATTTTACTCGATCTCCTAAACGGTTAAAGATAGGACATCGCGGTTTTCACCAGTGGATTTAGAACCTTAATTTACATAAAATAGGTCCTATAAATCTACTCTCAAAAGTTGATAAAGGTAAAAACGAATAAAATGTTTATATATCACATTTTCAAATATCTATTATTCTCGATTTTACTCGATCTCCTGAACGGTTAAAGATATCACATCGCGGTTTTCACCAGTGGATTTAGCACCTCATTTTACATAAAATAGGTCCTATAAGTCTACTCTCAAGAGTTGATAAAGGTAAAAACGAATAAAATGTTTATATATCACATTTTCAAATATCTATTATTCTCCATTTTACTCGATCTCCTAAACGGTTAAAGATAGGACATCGCGGTTTTCATCAGTGGATTTAGCACCTCATTTTACATAAAATAGGTCCTATAAGTCTACTCTTAAAAGTTGATAAAGGTACAAACGAATAAAATGTTTATATATCACATTTTCAAATATCTATTATTCTCCATTTTACTCGATCTTCTAAACGGTAAAAGATAGGACATCGCGGTTTTCATCAGTGGATTAAGCACCCCATTTTACATAAAATAAGTCCTATAGGTCTACTCTCAAGAGTTGATAAAGGAAAAAACGAATAAAATGTTTATATATCACATTTACAAATATCTATTATTCTCCATTTTACTCGATCTCCTAAACGGTTAAAGATAGGACATCGAGGTTTTCACCAGTGGATTTAGCACCTCATTTTACATAAAATAGGTCCTATAAGTCTACTCTCAAGAGTTGATAAAGGTAAAAACGAATAAAATGTTTATATATCACATTTTCAAATATCTATTATTCTCCATTTTACTCGATCTCCTAAACGGTTAAAGATAGGACATCGCGGTTTTCATCAGTGGATTTAGCACCTCATTTTACATAAAATAGGTCCTATAAGTCTACTCTTAAAAGTTGATAAAGGTACAAACGAATAAAATGTTTATATATCACATTTTCAAATATCTATTATTCTCCATTTTACTCGATCTCCTAAACGGTAAAAGATAGGACATCGCGGTTTTCATCAGTGGATTAAGCACCCCATTTTACATAAAATAAGTCCTATAGGTCTACTCTCAAGAGTTGATAAAGGACAAAACGAATAAAATGTTTATATATCACATTTTCAAATATCTATTATTCTCCATTTCACTCGATCTCCTAAACGGTTAAAGATAGGACATCGAGGTTTTCACCAGTGGATTTAGCACCTCATTTTACATAAAATAGGTCCTATAAGTCTACTCTCAAGAGTTGATAAAGGTAAAAACGAATAAAATGTTTATATATCACATTTTCAAATATCTATTTTTCTCCATTTTACTCGATCTTCTAAACGGTTCAAGATAGGACATCGCGGTTTTTATCAGTGGGTTAAGCACCCCATTTTACATAAAATAAGTCCTATAAATCTATTCTCAAGAGTTGATAAAGGTACAAACGAATAAAATGTTAATATATCACATTTTCAAATATCTATTATTCTCCATTTTACTCGATCTCCTAAACGGTAAAAGATAGGACAGCGCGGTTTTCATCAGTGGATTAAACACCCCATTTTACATAAAATAAGTCCTATAGTCTACTCTCAAGAGTTGATAAAGGTAAAAACGAATAAAATGTTTATATATCACATTTTCAAATATCTATTATTTTCCATTTTACTTGATCTCCTAAACGGTTAAAGATAGGACATCGCGGTTTTCACCAGTGGATTTAGCACCTCATTTAACATAAAATAAGTCCTATAAGTCTACCCTCAAGAGTTGATCAAGGTACAAACGAATAAAATGTTTATATATCACATTTTCAAATATATATTATTCTCCATTTTACTCGATCTCCTAAACGGTTAAAGATAGGACATCGCGGTTTTCACCAGTGGATCTAGCACCTCATTTTACATAAAATAAGTCCTATAAGTCTACTCTCAAGAGTTGATAAAGGTACAAACGAATAAAATGTTTATATATCACATTTTCAAATATCTATTATTCTCCATTTTACTCGATCTCCTAAACGGTTAAAGATAGGACATCGCGGTTTTCACCAGTGGATTTAGCACCTCATTTTACATAAAATAGGTCCTATAAGTCTACTCTCAAATGTTGATAAAGGTACAAACGAATAAAATGTTTATATATCACATTTTCAAATATTTATTTTTCTCCATTTTACTCGATCTTCTAAACGGTTCAAGATAGGACATCGCGGTTTTTATCAGTGGGTTAAGCACCCCATTTTACATAAAATAAGTCCTATAAATCTATTCTCAAGAGTTGATAAAGGTACAAACGAATAAAATGTTAATATATCACATTTTCAAATATCTATTATTCTCCATTTTACTCGGTCTCCTAAACGGTAAAAGATAGGACACCGCGGTTTTCATCAGTGGATTAAACACCTTATTTTACATAAAATAAGTCCTATAGTCTACTCTCAAGAGTTGATAAAGGTACAAACGAATAAAATGTTTATATATCACATTTTCCAATATCTATTATTCTCCATTTTACTTGATCTCCTAAACGGTTAAAGATAGGACATCGCGGATTTCACCAGTGGATTTAGCACCTCATTTTACATAAAATAAGTCCTATAAGTCTACCCTCAAGAGTTGATCAAGGTACAAACGAATAAAATGTTTATATATCACATTATCAAATATCTATTATTCTCCATTTTACTCGATCTCCTAAACGGTTAAAGATAGGACATCGCGGTTTTCACCAGTGGATTTAGAACCTTAATTTACATAAAATAGGTCCTATAAATCTACTCTCAAAAGTTGATAAAGGTAAAAACGAATAAAATGTTTATATATCACATTTTCAAATATCTATTATTCTCGATTTTACTCGATCTCCTGAACGGTTAAAGATATCACATCGCGGTTTTCACCAGTGGATTTAGCACCTCATTTTACATAAAATAGGTCCTATAAGTCTACTCTCAAGAGTTGATAAAGGTAAAAACGAATAAAATGTTTATATATCACATTTTCAAATATCTATTATTCTCCATTTTACTCGATCTCCTAAACGGTTAAAGATAGGACATCGCGGTTTTCATCAGTGGATTTAGCACCTCATTTTACATAAAATAGGTCCTATAAGTCTACTCTTAAAAGTTGATAAAGGTACAAACGAATAAAATGTTTATATATCACATTTTCAAATATCTATTATTCTCCATTTTACTCGATCTTCTAAACGGTAAAAGATAGGACATCGCGGTTTTCATCAGTGGATTAAGCACCCCATTTTACATAAAATAAGTCCTATAGGTCTACTCTCAAGAGTTGATAAAGGAAAAAACGAATAAAATGTTTATATATCACATTTACAAATATCTATTATTCTCCATTTTACTCGATCTCCTAAACGGTTAAAGATAGGACATCGAGGTTTTCACCAGTGGATTTAGCACCTCATTTTACATAAAATAGGTCCTATAAGTCTACTCTCAAGAGTTGATAAAGGTAAAAACGAATAAAATGTTTATATATCACATTTTCAAATATCTATTATTCTCCATTTTACTCGATCTCCTAAACGGTTAAAGATAGGACATCGCGGTTTTCATCAGTGGATTTAGCACCTCATTTTACATAAAATAGGTCCTATAAGTCTACTCTTAAAAGTTGATAAAGGTACAAACGAATAAAATGTTTATATATCACATTTTCAAATATCTATTATTCTCCATTTTACTCGATCTCCTAAACGGTAAAAGATAGGACATCGCGGTTTTCATCAGTGGATTAAGCACCCCATTTTACATAAAATAAGTCCTATAGGTCTACTCTCAAGAGTTGATAAAGGACAAAACGAATAAAATGTTTATATATCACATTTTCAAATATCTATTATTCTCCATTTCACTCGATCTCCTAAACGGTTAAAGATAGGACATCGAGGTTTTCACCAGTGGATTTAGCACCTCATTTTACATAAAATAGGTCCTATAAGTCTACTCTCAAGAGTTGATAAAGGTAAAAACGAATAAAATGTTTATATATCACATTTTCAAATATCTATTTTTCTCCATTTTACTCGATCTTCTAAACGGTTCAAGATAGGACATCGCGGTTTTTATCAGTGGGTTAAGCACCCCATTTTACATAAAATAAGTCCTATAAATCTATTCTCAAGAGTTGATAAAGGTACAAACGAATAAAATGTTAATATATCACATTTTCAAATATCTATTATTCTCCATTTTACTCGATCTCCTAAACGGTAAAAGATAGGACAGCGCGGTTTTCATCAGTGGATTAAACACCCCATTTTACATAAAATAAGTCCTATAGTCTACTCTCAAGAGTTGATAAAGGTAAAAACGAATAAAATGTTTATATATCACATTTTCAAATATCTATTATTTTCCATTTTACTTGATCTCCTAAACGGTTAAAGATAGGACATCGCGGTTTTCACCAGTGGATTTAGCACCTCATTTAACATAAAATAAGTCCTATAAGTCTACCCTCAAGAGTTGATCAAGGTACAAACGAATAAAATGTTTATATATCACATTTTCAAATATATATTATTCTCCATTTTACTCGATCTCCTAAACGGTTAAAGATAGGACATCGCGGTTTTCACCAGTGGATCTAGCACCTCATTTTACATAAAATAAGTCCTATAAGTCTACTCTCAAGAGTTGATAAAGGTACAAACGAATAAAATGTTTATATATCACATTTTCAAATATCTATTATTCTCCATTTTACTCGATCTCCTAAACGGTTAAAGATATCACATCGCGGTTTTCACCAGTGGATTTAGCACCTCATTTTACATAAAATAGGTCCTATAAGTCTACTCTCAAGAGTTGATAAAGGTAAAAACGAATAAAATGTTTATATATCACATTTTCAAATTTCAAATATTCTCCATTTTACTCGATCTCCTAAACGGTAAAAGATAGGACATCGCGGTTTTCACCAGTGGATTTAGCACCTCATTTTACATAAAATAGGTCCTATAAGTCTACTCTCAAATGTTGATAAAGGTACAAACGAATAAAATGTTTATATATCACATTTTCAAATATTTATTGTTCTCCATTTTACTCGATCTCCCAAACGGTTAAAAATAGGACATCGAGGTTTTTACCAGTGGATTTAGCACCTCATTTTACATAAAATAGGTCTTATAAGTCTACTCTCAAGAGTTGATAAAGGTACAAACGAATAAAATGTTTATATATCACATTTTCAAATATCTATTATTCTCCATTTTACTCGATCTCCTAAACGGTTAAAGATAGGACATCGCGGTTTTCACCAGTGGATTTAGCACCTCATTTTACATAAAATAGGTCCTATAAGTCTACTCTCAAATGTTGATAAAGGTACAAACGAATAAAATGTTTATATATCACATTTTCAAATATTTATTGTTCTCCATTTTACTCGATCTCCCAAACGGTTAAAAATAGGACATCGAGGTTTTTACCAGTGGATTTAGCACCTCATTTTACATAAAATAGGTCTTATAAGTCTACTCTCAAGAGTTGATAAAGGTACAAACGAATAAAATGTTTATATATCACATTATCAAATATCTATTATTCTCCATTTTACTCGATCTCCTAAACGGTTAAAGATTGGACATCGCGGTTTTCACCAGTGGATTTAGAACCACATTTTACATAAAATAGGTCCTATAAGTCTACTCTCAAAAGTTGATAAAGGTAAAAACGAATAAAATGTTTATATATCATATTTTCTAATATCTATTATTCTCCATTTTACTCGATCTCCTAAACGGTTAAAGATATCACATCGCGGTTTTCACCAGTGGATTTGGCACCTCATTTTACATAAAATAGGTCCTATAAGTCTACCCTCATGAGTTGATCAAGGTACAAACGAATAAAATGTTAATATATCACATTTTCAAATATCTATTATTCTCCATTTTACTCGATCTCCTAAACGGTTAAAGATTGGACATCGCGGTTTTCACCAGTGGATCTAGCACCTCATTTTACATAAAATAAGTCCTATAAGTCTACTCTCAAGAGTTGATAAAGGTACAAACGAATAAAATGTTTATATATCACATTTTCAAATATCTATTATTCTCCATTTTACTCGATCTCCTAAACGGTTAAAGATATCACATCGCGGTTTTCACCGGTGGATTTAGCACCTCATTTTACATAAAATAGGTCCTATAAGTCTACTCTCAAGAGTTGATAAAGGTAAGAACGAATAAAATGTTTATATATCACATTTTCAAATTTCAAATATTCTCCATTTTACTCGATCTCCTAAACGGTAAAAGATAGGACATCGCGGTTTTCATCAGTGGATTAAGCACCCCATTTTACATAAAATAAGTCCTATAAGTCTACTCTCAAGAGTTGATAAAGGTACAAACGAAAAAAATGTTTATATATCACATTATCAAATATCTATTATTTTCCATTTTACTCGATCTCCTAAACGGTTAAAGATAGGACATCGCGGTTTTCACCAGTGGATTTAGAACCTCATTTTACATAAAATAAGTCCTATAAGTCTACTCTCAAGAGTTGATAAAGGTACAAACGAATAAAATGTTTATATATCACATTTTCAAATATCTATTATTCTCCATTTTACTCGATCTCCTAAACGGTTAAAGATAGGACATCGCGGTTTTCACCAGTGGATTTAGCACCTCATTTTACATAAAATAGGTCCTATAAGTGTACTCTCAAATGTTGATAAAGGTACAAACGAATAAAATGTTTATATATCACATTTTCAAATATTTATTGTTCTCCATTTTACTCGATCTCCCAAACGGTTAAAAATAGGACATCGAGGTTTTTACCAGTGGATTTAGCACCTCATTTTACATAAAATAGGTCTTATAAGTCTACTCTCAAGAGTTGATAAAGGTACAAACGAATAAAATGTTTATATATCACATTTTCAAATATCTATTATTCTCCATTTTACTCCATCTCCTTAACGGTTAAAAATAGGACATCACGGTTTTCACCAGTGGATTTAGCACCTCATTTTACATAAAATAAGTCCTATAAGTCTACTCTCAAGAGTTGATAAAGGTACAAACGAATAAAATGTTTATATATCACATTTTCAAATATCTATTATTCTCCATTTTACTCGATCTCCTAAACGGTTAAAGATATCACATCGCGGTTTTCACCAGTGGATTTAGCACCTCATTTTACATAAAATAGGTCCTATAAGTCTACTCTCAAGAGTTGATAAAGGTAAAAACGAATAAAATGTTTATATATCACATTTTCAAATTTCAAATATTCTCCATTTTACTCGATCTCCTAAACGGTAAAAGATAGGACATCGCGGTTTTCATCAGTGGATTAAGCACCCCATTTTACATAAAATAAGTCCTATAAGTCTACTCTCAAGAGTTGATAAAGGTACAAACGAATAAAATGTTTATATATCACATTATCAAATATCTATTATTCTCCATTTTACTCGATCTCCTAAACGGTTAAAGATAGGACATCGCGGTTTTCACCAGTGGATTTAGAACCTCATTTTACATAAAATAAGTCCTATAAGTCTACTCTCAAGAGTTGATAAAGGTACAAACGAATAAAATGTTTATATATCACATTTTCAAATATCTATTATTCTCCATTTTACTCGATCTCCTAAACGGTTAAAGATAGGACATCGCGGTTTTCACCAGTGGATTTAGCACCTCATTTTACATAAAATAGGTCCTATAAGTCTACTCTCAAATGTTGATAAAGGTACAAACGAATAAAATGTTTATATATCACATTTTCAAATATTTATTGTTCTCCATTTTACTCGATCTCCCAAACGGTTAAAAATAGGACATCGAGGTTTTTACCAGTGGATTTAGCACCTCATTTTACATAAAATAGGTCTTATAAGTCTACTCTCAAGAGTTGATAAAGGTACAAACGAATAAAATGTTTATATATCACATTTTCAAATATATATTATTCTCCATTTTACTCCATCTCCTTAACGGTTAAAAATAGGACATCACGGTTTTCACCAGTGGATTTAGCACCTCATTTTACATAAAATAAGTTTTATAAGTCTACTCTCAAGAGTTGATAAAGGTAAAAACGAATAAAATGTTTATATATCACATTTTCAAATTTCAAATATTCTCCATTTTACTCGATCTCCTAAACGGTTAAAGAGAGGACATCGCGGTTTTCACAAGTGGATTTAGAACCTCATTTTACATAAAATAGGTCCTATAAGTCTACCCTCATGAGTTGATCAAGGTACAAACGAATAAAATGTTATTATATCACATTTTCAAATATCTATTATTCTCCATTTTACTCGATCTCCTAAACTGTTAAAGATAGGACATCGCGGTTTTCACCAGTGGATTAAGCACCTCATTTTACATAAAATAGGTCCTATAAGTCTACTCTCAAATGTTGATAAAGGTACAAACGAATAAAATGTTTAAATATCACATTTTCAAATATCTATTATTCTCCATTTTACTCGATCTCCTAAAAGGTTAAAGATATTACATCGAGGTTTTCACCAGTGGATTTAGCACCTCATTTTACATAAAATAGGTCCTATAAGTCTACTCTCAAGAGTTGATAAAGGTAAAAACGAATAAAATGTTTATATATCACATTTTCAAATATCTATTTTTCTCCATTTTACTCGATCTCCTAAACGGTTCAAGATAGGACATCGCGGTTTTCACCAGTTTATTTAGCACCTCATTTTACATAAAATAGGTCCTATAAGTCTACTCTCAAGAGTTGATAAAGGTACAAACGAATAAAATGTTTATATATCACATTATCAAATATCTATTATTCTCCATTTTACTCGATCTCCTAAACAGTTAAAGATAGGACATCGCGGTTTTCACCAGTGGATTTAGAACCTTATTTTACATAAAATAGGTCCTATAAGTCTACTCTCAAGAGTTGATAAAGTTAAAAACGAATAAAATGTTTATATATCACATTTTCAAATATCTATTATTCTCCATTTTACTCGATCTCCTAAACGGTTAAAGATTGGACATCGCGGTTTTCACCAGTGGATTTAGAACCACATTTTACATAAAATAGGTCCTATAAGTCTACTCTCAAAAGTTGATAAAGGTAAAAACGAATAAAATGTTTATATATCATATTTTCTAATATCTATTATTCTCCATTTTACTCGATCTCCTAAACGGTTAAAGATATTACATCGCGGTTTTCACCAGTAGATTTGGCACCTCATTTTACATAAAATAGGTCCTATAAGTCTACCCTCATGAGTTGATCAAGGTACAAACGAATAAAATGTTAATATATCACATTTTCAAATATCTATTATTCTCCATTTTACTCGGTCTCCTAAACGGTAAAAGATAGGACACCGCGGTTTTCATCAGTGGATTAAACACCCCATTTTACATAAAATAAGTCCTATAGTCTACTCTCAAGAGTTGATAAAGGTACAAACGAATAAAATGTTTATATATTACATTTTCCAATATCTATTATTCTCCATTTTACTTGATCTCCTAAACGGTTAAAGATAGGACATCGCGGATTTCACCAGTGGATTTAGCACCTCATTCTACATAAAATAAGTCCTATAAGTCTACCCTCATGAGTTGATCAAGGTACAAACGAATAAAATGTTAATATATCACATTTTCAAATATCTATTATTCTCCATTTTACTCGGTCTCCTAAACGGTAAAAGATAGGACACCGCGGTTTTCATCAGTGGATTAAACACCCCATTTTACATAAAATAAGTCCTATAGTCTACTCTCAAGAGTTGATAAAGGTACAAACGAATAAAATGTTTATATATCACATTTTCAAATATCTATTATTCTCCAATTTACTCCATCTCCTTAACGGTTAAAAATAGGACATCGCGGTTTTCACCAGTGGATTTAGCACCTCATTCTACATAAAATAAGTCTTATAAGTCTACTCTCAAGAGTTGATAAAGGTACAAACGAATAAAATTTTTATATATCACATTTTCAAATATCTATTATTCTCAATTTTACTTGATCTAATAAACGGTTAAAGATAGGACATCGCGGTTTTTACCAGTGGATTTAGCACCTCATTTTACATAAAATAAGTCCTATAAGTCTACCCTCAAGAGTTGATCAAGGTACAAACGAATAAAATGTTTATATATCACTTTTTCAAATATATATTATTCTCCATTTTACTCGATCTCCTAAACGGTTAAAGATAGGACATCGCGGTTTTCACCAGTGGATTTAGCACCTCTATTTACATAAAATATGTCTAATAAGTTTACTCTCAATGGTTGATAAAGGTACAAACGAATAAAATGTTTATATATCACATTTTCAAATATCCAATATTCTCCATTTTACTCGATCTCCTAAACGGTTAAAGATAGGACATCGCGGTTTTCACCAGTGGATTTAGCAGCTCATTTTACATAAAATACGTCCTATAAGTCTACTCTCAAGAGTTGATAAAGGTACAAACGAATAAAATGTTTATATATCACATTATCAAATATCTATTATTCTCTATTTTACTCGATCTCCTAAACGGTTAAAAATAGGACATCGCGGTTTTCACCAGAGGATTTAGCACCTCATTTTACATAAAATAAGTCCTATAAGTCTACTCTTAAGAGTTGATAAAAGTACAAACGAATAAAATGTTTTTATATCACATTTTCAAATATCTATTATTCTCCATTTTACTTGATCTCCTAAACGGTTAAAGATAGGACATCGCGGATTTCACCAGTGGATTTAGCACCTTATTTTACATAAAATAAGTCATATAAGTCTACTCTCAAGAGTTGATAAAGGTACAAACGAATAAAATGTTTATATATCACATTTTCAAATATCTATTATTCTCCATTTTACTCGATCTCCTAAACGGTTAAAAATAGGACATCGCGGTTTTCACCAGAGGATTTAGTACCTCATTTTACATAAAATAAGTTCTATAAGTCTACTCTTAAGAGTTGATAAAAGTACAAACGAATAAAATGTTTATATATCACATTTTCAAATATCTATTATTCTCCATTTTACTCGATCTCCTAAACGGTTAAAGATAGGACATCGCGGTTTTCATTAGTGGATTTAGCACCTCATTTTACATAAAATAAGTCTTATAAGTCTACTCTCAAGAGTTGATAAAGGTACAAACGAATAAAATGTTTATATATCACATTATCAGATATCTATTAT
Source organism: Silvanus unidentatus (assembly GCA_963930825.1). Taxonomy (NCBI): domain Eukaryota; kingdom Metazoa; phylum Arthropoda; class Insecta; order Coleoptera; family Silvanidae; genus Silvanus; species Silvanus unidentatus. Next base: position 7,898,277 of record OZ005762.1, read on the forward strand.
TCTCCATTTTACTCGATCTAATGAACGGTTAAAGATAGGACATCGCGGTTTTCACCAGTGGATTTAGCACCTTATTTTAAATAAAATAAGTTCTATAAGTCTACTCTCAAGAGTTGATAAAGGTACAAACGAATAAAATGTTTATATATCACATTATCAAATATCTATTATTCTCCATTTTACTCGATCTCCTAAACGGTTAAAGATAGGACATCGCGGTTTTCACCAGTGGATTTAGCACCTCATTTTACATTAAATAAGTCTTATAAGTCTACTCTCAAGAGTTGATAAAGGTACAAACGAAAAAAACGTTTATATATCATATTTTCAAATATCTATTATTCTCCATTTTACTCGATCTCCTAAACGGTTAAAGATAGGACATCGCGGTTTTCACCAGTAGATTTAGCACATCATTTTACATAAAATAAGTCCTATAAGTCATTTCTTAAGAGTTGATAAAAGTACAAACGTATAATATGTTTATATATCTCATTTTCAAATATCTATTATTCTCCATTTTACTCGATCTCCTAAACGGTTAAAGATAGGACATCGCGGTTTTCACCAGTGTATTTAGCACCTCATTTTACATAAAATAAGTCTTATAAGTCTATTCTCAAGAGTTGATAAAGGTACAAACGAATAAAATGTTTATATATCACATTTTCAAATATCTATTATTCTCCATTTTACTCGATCTCCTAAACGGTTAAAGATAGGACATCGCGGTTTTCACCAGTAGATTTTGCACATCATTTTACATAAAATAAGTCCTATAAGTCATTTCTTAAGAGTTGATAAAAGTACAAACGTATAATATGTTTATATATCTCATTTTCAAATATCTATTATTCTCCATTTTACTCGATCTCCTAAACGGTTAAAGATAGGACATCGCGGTTTTCACCAGTGTATTTAGCACCTCATTTTACATAAAATAAGTCTTATAAGTCTACCCTCAAGAGTTGATCAAGGTACAAACGAATAAAATGTTTATATATCACATTTTCAAATATCTATTATTCTCCATTTTACTCGATCTCCTAAACGGTTAAAGATATGACATCGCGGTTTTCACCAGTGAATTTAGCACCTCATTTTACATAAAATAGGTCTTATAAGTCTACTCTCAAGAGTTGATAAAGGTACAAACGAATAAAATGTTTACATATCACATTTTCAAATATCTATTATTTTCAATTTTACTCGATCTCCTAAACGGTTAAAGATAGGACATCTCGGTTTTTACCAGTGGATTTAGCACCTCATTTTACATAAAATAAGTCCTATAAGTCTACCCTCAAGAGTTGATCAAGGTACAAACGAATAAAATGTTTATATATCACATTTTCAAATATCTATTAATCTCCATTTTACTCGATCTCCTAAACGGTTAAAGATATGACATCGCGGTTTTCATCAGTGGATTAAGCATCCCATTTTACATAAAATGAGTCCTATAAGTCTACTCTCAAGAGTTGATAAAGGTAAAATCGAAAAAAATGTTTATATATCACATTTTCAAATATCTATTATTCTCCATTTTACTCGATCTCCTAAACGGTAAAAGATAGGACATCGCGGTTTTCACCAGTAGATTTAGCACATCATTTTACATAAAATAAGTCCTATAAGTCTACTCTCAAGAGTCGATAAAGGTAAAAACGAATAAAATGTTTATATATCACATTTTCAAATATCTATTTTTCTCCATTTTACTCGATCTCCTAAAAGGTTAAAGATATTACATCGAGGTTTTCACCAGTGGATTTAGCACCTCATTTTACATAAAATAGGTCCTATAAGTCTACTCTCAAGAGTTGATAAAGGTAAAAACGAATAAAATGTTTATATATCACATTTTCAAATATCTATTTGTCTCCATTTTACTCGATCTCCTAAACGGTTCAAGATAGGACATCGCGGTTTTCACCAGTGGATTTAGCACCTCATTTTACATAAAATAGGTCCTATAAGTCTACTCTCAAGAGTTGATAAAGGTACAAACGAATAAAATGTTTATATATCACATTTTCAAATATCTATTATTCTCCATTTTACTCGACCTCCTAAACGGATAAAGATAGGACATCGAGGTTTTCACCAGTGGATTTAGCACCTCATTTTACATAAAATAGGTCCTATAAGTCTACCCTCATGAGTTGATCAAGGTACAAACGAATAAAATGTTAATATATCACATTTTCAAATATCTATTATTCTCCATTGTACTTGATCTCCTAAACGGTAAAAGATAGGACATCGCGGTTTTCATCAGTGGATTAAGCACCCCATTTTACATAAAATAAGTCCTATAGGTCAACTCTCAAGAGTTGATAAAGGTAAAAACGAATAAAATGTCTATATATCACATTTTCAAATATCTATTATTCTCCATTTTACTCGATCTCCTAAACGGTTAAAGATAGGACATCCCGGTTTTCATCAGTGGATTTAGCACCTCATTTTACATAAAATAGGCCCTATAAGTCTACTCTCAAAAGTTGATAAAGGTACAAACGAATAAAATGTTTATATATCACATTTTCAAATATCTATTATTCTCCATTTTACTCGATCCCCTAAACGGTAAAAGATAGGACATCGCGGTTTTCATCAGTGGATTAAGCACCCCATTTTACATAAAATAAGTCCTATAGGTCAACTCTCAAATGTCGATAAAGGTACAAACGAATAAAATGTTTATATATCACATTTTCAAATATTTATTATTCTCCATTTTACTCGATCTCATAAACGGTTAAAGATAGGACATCGAGGTTTTCACCAGTGGATTTAGCTCCTCATTTTACATAAAATAGGTCCTATAAGTCTACTCTCAAGAGTTGATAAAGGTAAAAGCGAATAAAATGTTTATATATCACATTTTCAAATATCTATTTTTCTCCATTTTACTCGATCTCCTAAATGGTTCAAGATAGGACATCGCAGTTTTCACCGGTGGATTTAGCACCTCATTTTACATAAAATAGGTCCTATAAGTCTACTCTCAAGAGTTGATAAAGGTACAAACGAATAAAATGTTTATATATCACATTTTCAAAAATCTATTATTCTCCATTTTACTCGATCTCCTAAACGGTTAAAGATAGGACATCGCGGTTTTCACCAGTGGATTTAGCACCTCATTTAACATAAAATAAGTCCTATAAGTCTACTCTTAAGAGTTGATAAAGGTACAAACGAATAAAATGTTTATATATCACATTTTCAAATATCTATTATTCTCCATTTTACTCGATCTCCTAAACGGTGAAAGATAGGACATCGCGGTTTTCACCAGTGGATTTAGCACCTCATTTTACATAAAATAAGTCCTATAAGTCTACTCTCAAGAGTTGATAAAGGAACAAACGAATAAAATGTTTATATATCATATTATCAAATATCTATTATACTCCATTATACTTGATCTCTTAAACGGTTAAAGATAGGACATCGCGGATTTCACCAGTGGATTTAGCACCTCATTTTACATAAAATAAGTCCTATAAGTCTACTCTCAAGAGTTGATAAAGGTACAAACGAATAAAATGTTTATATATCACATTTTCAAATATCTATTATTCTCCATTTTACTCCATCTCCTTAACGGTTAAAAATAGGACATCACGGTTTTCACCAGTGGATTTAGCACCTCATTTTACATAAAATAAGTTTTATAAGTCTACTCTCAAGAGTTGATAAAGGTAAAAACGAATAAAATGTTTATATATCACATTTTCAAATTTCAAATATTCTCCATTTTACTCGATCTCCTAAACGGTTAAAGAGAGGACATCGCGGTTTTCACCAGTGGATTTAGAACCTCATTTTACATAAAATAGGTCCTATAAGTCTACCCTCATGAGTTGATCAAGGTACAAACGAATAAAATGTTTTATATCACATTTTCAAATATCTATTATTCTCCATTTTACTCGATCTCCTAAACGGTTAAAGATAGGACATCGCGGTTTTCACCAGTGGATTTAGCACCCCATTTTACATAAAATAAGTCCTATAAGTCATTTCTTAAGAGTTGATAAAGGTACAAACGTATAAAATGTTTATATATCTCATTTTCAAATATCTATTATTCTTCATTTTACTCGATCTCCTAAACGGTTAAAGATAGGACATCGCGGTTTTCACCAGTGGATTAAGCACCTCATTGTACATAAAATAAGTCTTATAATTCTACTCTCAAGAGTTGATAAAGGTACAAACGAATAAAATGTTTATATATCACATTATCAAATATCTATTTTTCTCCATTTTACTCGATCTCCTAAACGGTTAAAGATAGGACATCGCGGTTTTCACCAGTGGATTTAGCACCCCATTTTACATAAAATAAGTCCTATAAATCTATTCTCAAGAGTTGATAAAGGTAAAAACGAATAAAATGTTTATATATCACATTTTCAAATATCTATTATTCTCCATTTTACTCGATCTCCTAAACGGTTAAAGATAGGACATCGTGGTTTTCACCAGTGGATAAAGCACCTCATTTTACACAAAATAGGTCCTATAAGTCTACTCTCAAATGTTGATAAAGGTACAAACGAATAAAATGTTTATATATCACATTTTCAAATATCTATTTTTCTCCATTTTACTCGATCTCCTAAACGGTTAAAGATAGGACATCGCGGTTTTCACCAGTGGATTTAGCACCCCATTTTACATAAAATAAGTCCTATAAGTCAACTCTCAAGAGTTGATAAAGGTACAAACGAATAAAATGTTTATATATCACATTTTCAAATATCTATTTTTCTCCATTTTACTCGATCTCCTAAACGGTTAAAGATAGGACATCGCGGTTTTCACCAGTGGATTTAGCACCCCATTTTACATAAAATAAGTCCTATAAATCTATTCTCAAGAGTTGATAAAGGTAAAAACGAATAAAATGTTTATATATCACATTTTCAAATATCTATTATTCTCCATTTTACTCGATCTCCTAAACGGTTAAAGATAGGACATCGTGGTTTTCACCAGTGGATATAGCACCTCATTTTACACAAAATAGGTCCTATAAGTCTACTCTCAAATGTTGATAAAGGTACAAACGAATAAAATGTTTATATATCACATTTTCAAATATCTATTTTTCTCCATTTTACTCGATCTCCTAAACGGTTAAAGATAGGACATCGCGGTTTTCACCAGTGGATTTAGCACCCCATTTTACATAAAATAAGTCCTATAATTCAACTCTCAAGAGTTGATAAAGGTAAAATCGAATAAAATGTATATATATCACATTTTCAAATATCTTTTATTTTCAATTTTACTCGATCTCCTAAACGGTTAAAGATAGGACATCTCGGTTTTTACCAGTGGATTTAGCACCTCATTTTACATAAAATAAGTCCTATAAGTCTACTCTCAAGAGTTGATAAAGGTAAAATCGAATAAAATGTTTGTATATCACATTTTCAAATATCTATTATTCTCCATTTTACTCGATCTCCTAAACGGTTAAAAATTGGACATCGCGGTTTTCACCAGTGGATTTAGCACCTCATTTTACATAAAATAAGTCCTATAAGTCTACTCTTAAGAGTTGATAAAGCTATAAACGAATAAAATGTTTATATATCACATTTTCAAATATCTATTATTCTCCATTTTACTCGATCTCCTAAACGGTTAAAGATAGGACATCGCAGATTTCACCAGTGGATTTAGCACCTTATTTTACAGAAAATAAGTCCTATAAGTCTACTCTCAAGAGTTGATAAAGGTACAAACGAGTAAAATGTTTATATATCACATTTTCAAATATCTATTATTCTCCATTTTACTCGATCTCCTAAACGGTTCAAGATAGGACATCGCGGTTTTCACCAGAGGATTTAGCACCTCATTTTACATAAAATAAGTCCTATAAGTCTACTCTTAAGAGTTGATAAAGGTACAAACGAATAAAATGTTTATATATCACATTTTCAAATATCTACTATTCTCCATTTTACTTGATCTCCTAAACGGTTAAAAATAGGACATCGCGGTTTTCACCAGAGGATTTAGCACCTCATTTTACATAAAATAAGTCCTATAAGTCTACTTTTAAGAGTTGATAAAGGTACAAACGAATAAAATGTTTATATATCACATTTTCAAATGTCTATTATTCTCCATTTTACTCGATCTCCTAATCGGTTAAAGATAGGACATCGCGGTTTTCACCAGTGGATTTAGCACCTCATTTTACATAAAATATGTCCTATAAGTCTACTCTCATGAGTTGATAAAGGTACAAACGAATAAAATGTTTATATATCACATTTTCAAATATCTATTATTTTCCATTTTACTCGATCTCCTAAACGGTTCAAGATAGGACATCGCGGTTTTCACCAGAGGATTTAGCACCTCATTTTACATAAAATAACTCCTATAAGTCTACTCTCAAGAGTTGATAAAGGTACAAACGAATAAATTGTTTATATGTCACATTTTCAAATATCTATTATTATCAATTTTACTCGATCTCTTAAACGGTTAAAGATAGGACATCGCGGTTTTTATCAGTGGATTTAGCACCTCATTTTACATAAAATAGGTCTTATAAGTCTACTCTCAAGAGTTGATAAACGTACAAACGAATAAAATGTTTATATATCACATTTTCAAATATCTATTATTCTCCATTTTACTCGATCTCCTAAACGGTTAAAGATAGGACTTCGCGGTTTTCACCAGTGGATTAAGCACCCCATTTTACATAAAATAAGTCCTATAAGTCTACTCTCAAGTGTTGATAAAGGTAAAATCGAATAAAATGTTTATATATCACATTTTCAAATATCTATTATTCTCCATTTTACTCGATCTCCTAAACGGTTAAAGATAGGACATCGCGGATTTCACCAGTGGATTAAGCACCTTATTTTACATAAAATAAGTCATATAAGTCTACTCTCAAGAGTTGATAAAGGTACAAACGATCTCCTAAACGGATAAAAATAGGACATCGCGGTTTTCACCAGAGGATTTAGTACCTCATTTTACATAAAATAAGTTCTATAAGTCTACTCTTAAGAGTTGATAAAAGTACAAACGAATAAAATGTTTATATATCACATTTTCAAATATCTATTATTCTCCATTTTACTCGATCTCCAAAACGGTTAAAGATAGGACATCGCGGTTTTCATTAGTGGATTTAGCACCTCATTTTACATAAAATAAGTCTTATTAGTCTACTCTTAAGAGTTGATAAAGGTACAAACGAATAAAATGTTTATATATCACATTATCAGATATCTATTATTCTCCATTTTACTCGATCTCCTGAACGGTTAAAGATAGGACATCGCGGATTTCACCAGTGGATTTAGCACCTCATTTTACATAAAATAAGTCCTATAAGTCTACTCTCAAGAGTTGATAAAGGTACAAACGAATAAAATGTTTATATATCACATTTTCAAATATCTATTATTCTCCATTTTACTCCATCTCCTTAACGGTTAAAAATAGGACATCACGGTTTTCACCAGTGGATTTAGCACCTCATTTTACATAAAATAAGTTTTATAAGTCTACTCTCAAGAGTTGATAAAGGTAAAAACGAATAAAATGTTTATATATCACATTTTCAAATTTCAAACATTCTCCATTTTACTCGATCTCCTAAACGGTTAAAGAGAGGACATCGCGGTTTTCACCAGTGGATTTAGAACCTCATTTTACATAAAATAGGTCCTATAAGTCTACCCTCATGAGTTGATCAAGGTACAAACGAATAAAATGTTTTATATCACATTTTCAAATATCTATTATTCTCCATTTTACTCGATCTCCTAAACGGTTAAAGATAGGACATCGCGGTTTTCACCAGTGAATTTAGCACCCCATTTTACATAAAATAAGTCCTATAAGTCATTTCTTAAGAGTTGATAAAGGTACAAACGTATAAAATGTTTATATATCTCATTTTCAAATATCTATTATTCTCCATTTTACTCGATCTCCTAAACGGTTAAAGATAGGACATCGCGGTTTTCACCAGTGGATTAAGCACCTCATTGTACATAAAATAAGTCTTATAATTCTACTCTCAAGAGTTGATAAAGGTACAAACGAATAAAATGTTTATATATCACATTATCAAATATCTATTTTTCTCCATTTTACTCGATCTCCTAAACGGTTAAAGATAGGACATCGCGGTTTTCACCAGTGGATTTAGCACCCCATTTTACATAAAATAAGTCCTATAAATCTATTCTCAAGAGTTGATAAAGGTAAAAACGAATAAAATGTTTATATATCACATTTTCAAATATCTATTATTCTCCATTTTACTCGATCTCCTAAACGGTTAAAGATAGGACATCGTGGTTTTCACCAGTGGATATAGCACCTCATTTTACACAAAATAGGTCCTATAAGTCTACTCTCAAATGTTGATAAAGGTACAAACGAATAAAATGTTTATATATCACATTTTCAAATATCTATTTTTCTCCATTTTACTCGATCTCCTAAACGGTTAAAGATAGGACATCGCGGTTTTCACCAGTGGATTTAGCACCCCATTTTACATAAAATAAGTCCTATAAGTCATTTCTTAAGAGTTGATAAAGGTACAAACGTATAAAATGTTTATATATCTCATTTTCAAATATCTATTATTCTCCATTTTACTCGATCTCCTAAACGGTTAAAGATAGGACATCGCGGTTTTCACCAGTGGATTTAGCACCCCATTTTACATAAAATAAGTCCTATAAATCTATTCTCAAGAGTTGATAAAGGTAAAAACGAATAAAATGTTTATATATCACATTTTCAAATATCTATTATTCTCCATTTTACTCGATCTCCTAAACGGTTAAAGATAGGACATCGTGGTTTTCACCAGTGGATATAGCACCTCATTTTACACAAAATAGGTCCTATAAGTCTACTCTCAAATGTTGATAAAGGTACAAACGAATAAAATGTTTATATATCACATTTTCAAATATCTATTTTTCTCCATTTTACTCGATCTCCTAAACGGTTAAAGATAGGACATCGCGGTTTTCACCAGTGGATTTAGCACCCCATTTTACATAAAATAAGTCCTATAATTCAACTCTCAAGAGTTGATAAAGGTAAAATCGAATAAAATGTATATATATCACATTTTCAAATATCTATTATTTTCAATTTTACTCGATCTCCTAAACGGTTAAAGATAGGACATCTCGGTTTTTACCAGTGGATTTAGCACCTCATTTTACATAAAATAAGTCCTATAAGTCTACTCTCAAGAGTTGATAAAGGTAAAATCGAATAAAATGTTTGTATATCACATTTTCAAATATCTATTATTCTCCATTTTACTCGATCTCCTAAACGGTTAAAAATTGGACATCGCGGTTTTCACCAGTGGATTTAGCACCTCATTTTACATAAAATAAGTCCTATAAGTCTACTCTTAAGAGTTGATAAAGCTATAAACGAATAAAATGTTTATATATCACATTTTCAAATATCTATTATTCTCCATTTTACTCGATCTCCTAAACGGTTAAAGATAGGACATCGCAGATTTCACCAGTGGATTTAGCACCTTATTTTACAGAAAATAAGTCCTATAAGTCTACTCTCAAGAGTTGATAAAGGTACAAACGAGTAAAATGTTTATATATCACATTTTCAAATATCTATTATTCTCCATTTTACTCGATCTCCTAAACAGTTCAAGATAGGACATCGCGGTTTTCACCAGAGGATTTAGCACCTCATTTTACATAAAATAAGTCCTATAAGTCTACTCTTAAGAGTTGATAAAGGTACAAACGAATAAAATGTTTATATATCACATTTTCAAATATCTACTATTCTCCATTTTACTTGATCTCCTAAACGGTTAAAAATAGGACATCGCGGTTTTCACCAGAGGATTTAGCACCTCATTTTACATAAAATAAGTCCTATAAGTCTACTTTTAAGAGTTGATAAAGGTACAAATGAATAAAATGTTTATATATCACATTTTCAAATGTCTATTATTCTCCATTTTACTCGATCTCCTAAACGGTTAAAGATAGGACATCGCGGTTTTCACCAGTGGATTTAGCACCTCATTTTACATAAAATATGTCCTATAAGTCTACTCTCATGAGTTGATAAAGGTACAAACGAATAAAATGTTTATATATCACATTTTCAAATATCTATTATTTTCCATTTTACTCGATCTCCTAAACGGTTCAAGATAGGACATCGCGGTTTTCACCAGAGGATTTAGCACCTCATTTTACATAAAATAACTCCTATAAGTCTACTCTCAAGAGTTGATAAAGGTACAAACGAATAAATTGTTTATATGTCACATTTTCAAATATCTATTATTATCAATTTTACTCGATCTCTTAAACGGTTAAAGATAGGACATCGCGGTTTTTATCAGTGGATTTAGCACCTCATTTTACATAAAATAGGTCTTATAAGTCTACTCTCAAGAGTTGATAAACGTACAAACGAATAAAATGTTTATATATCACATTTTCAAATATCTATTATTCTCCATTTTACTCGATCTCCTAAACGGTTAAAGATAGGACTTCGCGGTTTTCACCAGTGGATTAAGCACCCCATTTTACATAAAATAAGTCCTATAAGTCTACTCTCAAGTGTTGATAAAGGTAAAATCGAATAAAATGTTTATATATCACATTTTCAAATATCTATTATTCTCCATTTTACTCGATCTCCTAAACGGTTAAAGATAGGACATCGCGGATTTCACCAGTGGATTAAGCACCTTATTTTACATAAAATAAGTCATATAAGTCTACTCTCAAGAGTTGATAAAGGTACAAACGATCTCCTAAACGGTTAAAAATAGGACATCGCGGTTTTCACCAGAGGATTTAGTACCTCATTTTACATAAAATAAGTTCTATAAGTCTACTCTCAAGAGTTGATAAAGGTACAAACGAATAAAATGTTTATATATCACATTATCAGATATCTATTATTCTCCATTTTACTCGATCTCCTGAACGGTTAAAGATAGGACATCGCGGTTTTCACCAGTGGATTTAGCACCCCATTTTACATAAAATAAGTCCTATAAGTCAACTCTCAAGAGTTGATAAAGGTACAAACGAATAAAATGTTTATATATCACATTTTCAAATATCTATTTTTCTCCATTTTACTCGATCTCCTAAACGGTTAAAGATAGGACATCGCGGTTTTCACCAGTGGATTTAGCACCCCATTTTACATAAAATAAGTCCTATAAGTCAACTCTCAAGAGTTGATAAAGGTAAAATCGAATAAAATGTTTATATATCACATTTTCAAATATCTATTATTTTCAATTTTACTCGATCTCCTAAACGGTTAAAGATAGGACATCTCGGTTTTTACCAGTGGAATTAGCACCTCATTTTACATAAAATAAGTCCTATAAGTCTACTCTCAAGAGTTGATAAAGGTAAAATCGAATAAAATGTTTATATATCACATTTTCAAATATCTATTATTCTCCATTTTACTCGATCTCCTAAACGGTTAAAAATTGGACATCGCGGTTTTCACCAGTGGATTTAGCACCTCATTTTACATAAAATAAGTCCTATAAGTCTACTCTTAAGAGTTGATAAAGCTATAAACGAATAAAATGTTTATATATCACATTTTCAAATATCTATTATTCTCCATTTTACTCGATCTCCTAATCGGTTAAAGATAGGACATCGCGGTTTTCACCAGTGGATTTAGAACCTTATTTTACATAAAATAGGTTCTATAAGTCTACTCTCAAGAGTTGATAAAGGTACAAACGAATAAAATGTTTATATATCACATTTTCAAATATCTATTATTCTCCATTTTACTCGATCTCCTAAACGGTTAAAGATAGGACATCGCGGATTTCACCAGTGGATTTAGCACCTTATTTTACATAAAATAAGTCATATAAGTCTACTCTCAAGAGTTGATAAAGATACAAACGAATAAAATGTTTATATATCACATTTTCAAATATCTATTATTCTCCATTTTACTCGATCTCCTAAACGGTTAAAAATAGGACATCGCGGTTTTCACCAGAGGATTTAGCACCTCATTTTACATAAAATAACTCCTATAAGTCTACTCTCAAGAGTTGATAAAGGTACAAACGAATAAATTGTTTATATATCACATTTTCAAATATCTATTATTATCAATTTTACTCGATCTGTTAAACGGTTAAAGATAGGACATCGCGATTTTTATCAGTGGATTTAGCACCTCATTTTACATAAAATAGGTCTTATAAGTCTACTCTCAAGAGTTGATAAAGGTACAAACGAATAAAATGTTTATATATCACATTTTCAAATATCTATTATTCTCCATTTTACTCGATCTCCTAAACGGTTAAAGATAGGACATCGCGGTTTTCACCAGTGGATTTAGCATCTCATTTTACATAAAATAAGTCCTATAAGTCTACTCTCAAGTGTTGATAAAGGTACAAACGAATAAAATGTTTATATATCACATTATCAAATATCTATTATTTTTCATTTTACTCGATCTCCTAAACGGTTAAAGATAGGACATCGCGGTTTTCACCAGTGGATTTAGAACCTTATTTTACATAAAATAGGTTCTATAAGTCATTTCTTAAGAGTTGATAATGGTACAAACGTATAATATGTTTATATATCTCATTTTCAAATATCTATTATTCTCCATTTTACTCGATCTCCTAAACGGTTAAAGATAGGACATCGCGGTTTTCACCAGTGGATTTAGCACCTCATTTTACATAAAATAAGTCTTATAAGTCTATTCTCAAGAGTTGATAAAGGTACAAACGAATAAAATGTTTATATATCACATTATCAAATGTCTATTATTCTCCATTTTACTCGATCTCCTAAACGGTTAAAGATAGGACATCGCGGTTTTCACCAGTGGATTAAGCACCTCATTTTACATAAAAGAAGTCCTATAAGTCTACTCTCAAGAGTTGATAAAGGTACAAACGAATAAAATTTTTATATATCACATTTTCAAATATCTATTATTCTCCATTTTACTCGATCTCCTAAACGGTTAAAGATATGACATCGCGGTTTTCACCAGTGAATTTAGCACCTCATTTTACATAAAATAGGTCTTATAAGTCTACTCTCAAGAGTTGATAAAGGTACAAACGAATAAAATGTTTACATATCACATTTTCAAATATCTATTATTTTCAATTTTACTCGATCTCCTAAACGGTTAAAGATAGGACATCTCGGTTTTTACCAGTGGATTTAGCACCTCATTTTACATAAAATAAGTCCTATAAGTCTACCCTCAAGAGTTGATCAAGGTACAAACGAATAAAATGTTTATATATCACATTTTCAAATATCTATTAATCTCCATTTTACTCGATCTCCTAAACGGTTAAAGATATGACATCGCGGTTTTCATCATTTGATTAAGCATCCCATTTTACATAAAATGAGTCCTATAAGTCTACTCTCAAGAGTTGATAAAGGTAAAATCGAAAAAAATGTTTATATATCACATTTTCAAATATCTATTATTCTCCATTTTACTCGATCTCCTAAACGGTTAAAGATAGGACATCGCGGTTTTCACCAGTAGATTTAGCACATCATTTTACATAAAATAAGTCCTATAAGTCTACTCTCAAGAGTCGATAAAGGTAAAAACGAATAAAATGTTTATATATCACATTTTCAAATATCTATTTTTCTCCATTTTACTCGATCTCCTAAACGGTTCAAGATAGGACATCGCGGTTTTCACCAGTGGATTTAGCACCTCATTTTACATAAAATAGGTCCTATAAGTCTACTCTCAAGAGTTGATAAAGGTACAAACGAATAAAATGTTTTATATCACATATTCAAATATCTATTATTCTCCATTTTACTCGATCTCCTAAACGGTTAAAGATAGGACATCGCGGTTTTCACCAGTGGATTTAGCATCTCATTTTACATAAAATAAGTCCTATAAGTCTACTCTCAAGTGTTGATAAAGGTACAAACGAATAAAATGTTTATATATCACATTATCAAATATCTATTATTTTTCATTTTACTCGATCTCCTAAACGGTTAAAGATAGGACATCGCGGTTTTCACCAGTGGATTTAGAACCTTATTTTACATAAAATAGGTTCTATAAGTCTACTCTCAAGAGTTGATAAAGGTACAAACGAATAAAATGTTTATATATCACATTATCAAATATCTATTATTCTCCATTTTACTCGATCTCCTAAACGGTTAAAGATAGGACATCGCGGTTTTCACCAGTGGATTTAGCACCTCATTTTACATTAAATAAGTCCTATAAGTCTACTCTTAAGAGTTGATAAAGGTACAAACGAAAAAAACGTTTATATATCATATTTTCAAATATCTATTATTCTCCATTTTACTCGATCTCCTAAACGGTTAAAGATAGGACATCGCGGTTTTCACCAGTAGATTTAGCACATCATTTTACATAAAATAAGTCCTATAAGTCATTTCTTAAGAGTTGATAATGGTACAAACGTATAATATGTTTATATATCTCATTTTCAAATATCTATTATTCTCCATTTTACTCGATCTCCTAAACGGTTAAAGATAGGACATCGCGGTTTTCACCAGTGGATTTAGCACCTCATTTTACATAAAATAAGTCTTATAAGTCTATTCTCAAGAGTTGATAAAGGTACAAACGAATAAAAGGTTTATATATCACATTATCAAATGTCTATTATTCTCCATTTTACTCGATCTCCTAAACGGTTAAAGATAGGACATCGCGGTTTTCACCAGTGGATTAAGCACCTCATTTTACATAAAAGAAGTCCTATAAGTCTACTCTCAAGAGTTGATAAAGGTACAAACGAATAAAATTTTTATATATCACATTTTCAAATATCTATTATTCTCCATTTTACTCGATCTCCTAAACGGTTAAAGATATGACATCGCGGTTTTCACCAGTGAATTTAGCACCTCATTTTACATAAAATAAGTCCTATAAGTCTACCCTCAAGAGTTGATAAAGGTACAAACGAATAAAATGTTTATATATCACATTTTCAAATATCTATTAATCTCCATTTTACTCGATCTCCTAAACGGTTAAAGATATGACATCGCGGTTTTCATCATTTGATTAAGCATCCCATTTTACATAAAATGAGTCTTATAAGTCTACTCTCAAGAGTTGATAAAGGTAAAATCGAAAAAAATGTTTATATATCACATTTTCAAATATCTATTATTCTCCATTTTACTCGATCTCCTAAACGGTTAAAGATAGGACATCGCGGTTTTCACCAGTAGATTTAGCACATCATTTTACATAAAATAAGTCCTATAAGTCTACTCTCAAGAGTCGATAAAGGTAAAAACGAATAAAATGTTTATATATCACATTTTCAAATATCTATTTTTCTCCATTTTACTCGATCTCCTAAACGGTTCAAGATAGGACATCGCGGTTTTCACCAGTGGATTTAGCACCTCATTTTACATAAAATAGGTCCTATAAGTCTACTCTCAAGAGTTGATAAAGGTACAAACGAATAAAATGTTTTATATCACATATTCAAATATCTATTATTTCCATTTTACTCGATCTCCTAAACGGTTAAAGATAGGACATCGCGGTTTTCACCAGTAGATTTAGCACATCATTTTACATAAAATAAGTCCTATAAGTCATTTCTTAAGAGTTGATAAAGGTACAAACGTATAAAATGTTTATATATCTCATTTTCAAATATCTATTATTCTCCATTTTACTCGATCTCCTAAACGGTTAAAGATAGGACATCGCGGTTTTCACCAGTGGATTTAGCACCTCATTTTACATAAAATAAGTCTTATAAGTCTACTCTCAAGAGTTGATAAAGGTACAAACGAATAAAATGTTTATATATCACATTATCAAATATCTATTTTTCTCCATTTTACTCGATCTCCTAAACGGTTAAAGATAGGACATCGCGGTTTTCACCAGTGGATTTAGCACCCCATTTTACATAAAATAAGTCCTATAAGTCAACTCTCAAGAGTTGATAAAGGTAAAATCGAATAAAATGTTTATATATCACATTTTCAAATATCTATTATTTTCAATTTTACTCGATCTCCTAAACGGTTAAAGATAGGACATCTCGGTTTTTACCAGTGGATTTAGCACCTCATTTTACATAAAATAAGTCCTATAAGTCTACTCTCAAGAGTTGATAAAGGTAAAATCGAATAAAATGTTTATATATCACATTTTCAAATATCTATTATTCTCCATTTTACTCGATCTCCTAAACGGTTAAAATTGGACATCGCGGTTTTCACCAGTGGATTTAGCACCTCATTTTACATAAAATAAGTCCTATAAGTCTACTCTTAAGAGTTGATAAAGCTATAAACGAATAAAATGTTTATATATCACATTTTCAAATATCTATTATTCTCCATTTTACTCGATCTCCTAAACGGTTAAAGATAGGACATCGCGGATTTCACTAGTGTATTTAGCACCTTATTTTACATAAAATAAGTCCTATAAGTCTACTCTTAAGAGTTGATAAAGGTACAAACGAATAAAATGTTTATATATCACATTTTCAAATATCTACTATTTTCCATTTTACTTGATCTCCTAAACGGTTAAAGATAGGACATCGCGGTTTTCACCAGTGGATTTAGCACCTCATTTTACATAAAATATGTCCTATAAGTCTACTCTCATGAGTTGATAAAGGTACAAACGAATAAAATGTTTATATATCACATTTTCAAATATCTATTATTCTCCATTTTACTCGATCTCCTAAACGGTTAAAGATAGGACATCGCGGATTTCACCAGAGGATTTAGCACCTCATTTTACATAAAATAACTCCTATAAGTCTACTCTCAAGAGTTGATAAAGGTACAAACGAATAAATTGTTTATATATCACATTTTCAAATATCTATTATTATCAATTTTACTCGATCTCTTAAACGGTTAAAGATAGGACATCGCGGTTTTTATCAGTGGATTTAGCACCTCATTTTACATAAAATAGGTCTTATAAGTCTACTCTCAAGAGTTGATAAAGGTACAAACGAATAAAATGTTTATATATCACATTTTCAAATATCTATTATTCTCCATTTTACTCGATCTCCTAAACGGTTAAAGATAGGACTTCGCGGTTTTCACCAGTGGATTAAGCACCCCATTTTACATAAAATAAGTCCTATAAGTCTACTGTCAAGCGTTGATAAAGGTAAAATCGAATAAAATGTTTATATATCACATTTTCAAATATCTATTATTCTCCATTTTACTCGATCTCCTAAACGGTTAAAGATAGGACATCGCGGATTTCACCAGTGGATTTAGCACCTTATTTTACATAAAATAAGTCATATAAGTCTACTCTCAAGAGTTGATAAAGGTAGAAACGAATAAATGTTTATATATTACATTTTCAAATATCTATTATTCTCCATTTTACTCGATCTCCTAAACGGTTAAAAATAGGACATCGCGGTTTTCACCAGAGGATTTAGCACCTCATTTTACATTATATAAGTCCTATAAGTCTACTCTTAAGAGTTGATAAAAGTACAAACGAATAAAATGTTTATATATCACATTTTCAAATATCTATTATTCTCCATTTTACTCGATCTCCTAAACGGTTAAAGATAGGACATCGCGGATTTCACCAGTGGATTTAGCACCTTATTTTACATAAAATAAGTCATATAAGTCTACTCTCAAGAGTTGATAAAGGTACAAACGAATAAAATGTTTATATATCACATTTTCAAATATCTATTATTCACCATTTTACTCGATCTCCTAAACGGTTAAAGATAGGACATCGCGGTTTTCACCAGAGGATTTAGCACCTCATTTTACATAAAATATGTCCTATAAGTCTACTCTCATGAGTTGATAAAGGTACAAACGAATAAAATGTTTATATATCACATTTTCAAATATCTATTATTCTCCATTTTACTCGATCTCCTAAACGGTTAAAGATAGGACTTCGCGGTTTTCACCAGTGGATTAAGCACCCCATTTTACATAAAATAAGTCCTATAAGTCATTTCTTAAGAGTTGATAAAGGTACAAACGTATAAAATGTTTATATATCTCATTTTCAAATATCTATTATTTTCCATTTTACTCGATCTCCTAAACGGTTAAAGATAGGACATCGCGGTTTTCACCAGTGGATTTAGCACCTTATTTTACATAAATTAAGTCTTATAAGTCTACTCTCAAGGGTTGATAAAGGTACAAACGAATAAAATGTTTATATATCACATTATCAAATATCTATTATTCTCCATTTTACTCGATATTCTAAACGGTTAAAGATAGGACATCGCGGTTTTCACCAGTGGATTTAGCACCTCATTTTACATAAAATATGTCCTATAAGTCTACTCTCATGAGTTGATAAAGGTACAAACGAATAAAATGTTTATATATCACATTTTCAAATATCTATTATTCTCCATTTTACTCGATCTCCTAAACTGTTAAAGATAGGACATCGCGGTTTTTACCAGAGGATTTAGCACCTCATTTTACATAAAATAACTCCTATAAGTCTACTCTCAAGAGTTGATAAAGGTACAAACGAATAAATTGTTTATATATCACATTTTCAAATATATATTATTATCAATTTTACTCGATCTCTTAAACGGTTAAAGATAGGACATCGCGGTTTTTATCAGTGGATTTAGCACCTCATTTTACATAAAATAAGTCCTATAAGTCTACTCTCAAGAGTTGATAAAGGTACAAACGAATAAAACGTTTATATATCATATTTTCAAATATCTATTATTCTCCATTTTACTCGATCTCCTAAACGGTTAAAGATAGGACATCGCGTTTTTCACCAGTAGATTTAGCACATCATTTTACATAAAATAAGTCCTATAAGTCATTTCTTAAGAGTTGATAAAGGTACAAACGTATAAAATGTTTAAATATCTCATTTTCAAATATCTATTATTCTCCATTTTACTCGATCTCCTAAACGGTTAAAGATAGGGCATCGCGGTTTTCACCAGTGGATTTAGCACCTCATTTTACATAAAATAAGTCTTATAAGTCTACTCTCAAGAGTTGATAAAGGTACAAACGAATAAAATGTTTATTTATCACTTTATCAAATATCTATTAGTCTCCATTTTACTCGATCTCCTAAACAGTTAAAGATAGGACATCGCGGTTTTCACCAGTGGATTTAGCACCTCATTTTACATAAAATAAGTCTTATAAGTCTACTCTCAAAAGTTGATAAAGGTACAAACGAATAAAATGTTTATATATCACATTTTCAAATATCTATTAATCTCCATTTTACTCGATCTCCTAAACGGTTAAAGATATGACATCGCGGTTTTCATCAGTGGATTAAGCATCCCATTTTACATAAAATAAGTCCTATAAGTCTACTCTCAAGAGTTGATAAAGGTAAAATCGAATAAAATGTTTATATATCACATTTTCAAATATCTATTATTCTCCATTTTACTCGATCTCCTAAACGGTTAAAAATAGGACATCGCGGTTTTCACCAGTGGATTTGGCACCTCATTTTACATAAAATAAGTCCTATAAGTCTACTCTCAAGAGTTGATAAAGGTACAAACGAATAAAATGTTTATATATCACATTTTCAAATATCTATTATTCTCCATTTTACTCGATCTCCTAAACGGTTAAAAATAGGACATCGCGGTTATCACCAGAGGATTTAGCACCTCATTTTACATAAAATAAGTCCTATAAGTCTACTCTTAAGAGTTGATAAAGGTACAAACGAATAAAATGTTTATATATCACATTTTCAAATATCTATTATTCTCCATTTTACTCGATCTCCTAAACGGTTAAAGATAGGACATCGCGGTTTTTACCAGTGGATTTAGCACCTCATTTTACTTAAAATAAGTCTTATAAGTCTACTCTCAAGAGTTGATAAAGGTACAAACGAATAAAATGTTTATATATCACATTATCAGATATCTGTTATTCTCCATTTTACTCGATCTCCTAAACGGTTAAAGACAGGACATCGCGGTTTTCACCAGTGGATTTAGCACCTTATTTTAAATAAAATAAGTTCTATAAGTCTACTCTCAAGAGTTGATAAAGGTACAAACGAATAAAATGTTTATATATCACATTTTCAAATATCTATTATTCTCCATTTTACTCGATCTCCTAAACGGTTAAAGATAGGACATCGCGGTTTTCACCAGTAGATTTAGCACATCATTTTACATAAAATAAGTCCTATAAGTCATTTCTTAAGAGTTGATAAAGGTACAAAAGGTACAAACGTATAAAATGTTTATATATCTCATTTTCAAATATCTATTATTCTCCATTTTACTCGATCTCCTAAACGGTTAAAGATAGGACATCGCGGTTTTCACCAGTGGATTTAGCACCTCATTTTACATAAATTAAGTCTTATAAGTCTACTCTCAAGGGTTGATAAAGGTACAAACGAATAAAATGTTTATATATCACATTATCAAATATCTATTATTCTCCATTTTACTCGATCTCCTAAACGGTTAAAGATAGGACATCGCGGTTTTCACCAGTGGATTTAGCACCTCATTTTACATAAAATATGTCCTATAAGTCTACTCTCATGAGTTGATAAAGGTACAAACGAATAAAATGTTTATATATCACATTTTCAAATATCTATTATTCTCCATTTTACTCGATCTCCTAAACTGTTAAAGACAGGACATCGCGGTTTTTACCAGAGGATTTAGCACCTCATTTTACATAAAATAACTCCTATAAGTCTACTCTCAAGAGTTGATAAAGGTACAAACGAATAAATTGTTTATATATCACATTTTCAAATATCTATTATTATCAATTTTACTCGATCTCTTAAACGGTTAAAGATAGGACATCGCGGTTTTCACCAGTGGATTTAGCACCTTATTTTACATAAAATAAGTCCTATAAGTCTACTCTCAAGAGTTGATAAAGGTAAAATCGAATAAAATGTTTATATATCACATTTTCAAATATCTATTATTCTCCATTTTACTCGATCTCCTAAACGGTTAAAAATAGGACATCGCGGTTTTTACCAGTGGATTTGGCACCTCATTTACATAAAATAAGTCCTATAAGTCTACTCTTCAGAGTTGATAAAGGTACAAACGAATAAAATGTTTATATATCACATTTTCAAATATCTATTATTCTCCATTTTACTCGATCTCCTAAACGGTTAAAGATAGGACATCGCGGTTTTCACCAGTGGATTTAGCACCTCATTTTACTTAAAATAAGTCTTATAAGTCTACTCTCAAGAAATGATAAAGGTACAAACGAATAAAATGTTTATATATCACATTATCAGATATCTGTTATTCTCCATTTTACTCGATCTCCTAAACGGTTAAAGATAGGACATCGCGGTTTTCACCAGTGGATTTAGCACCTTATTTTAAATAAAATAAGTTCTATAAGTCTACTCTCAAGAGTTGATAAAGGTACAAACGAATAAAATATTTATATATATCATTTTCAAATATCTATTATTCTCCATTTTACTCGATCTCCTAAACGGTTAAAGATAGGACATCGCGGTTTTCACCAGTAGATTTAGCACTTCATTTTACATAAAATAAGTCCTATAAGTCATTTCTTAAGAGTTGATAAAGGTACAAACGTATAAAATGTTTATATATCTCATTTTCAAATATCTATTATTCTCCATTTTACTCGATCTCCTAAACGGTTAAAGATAGGACATCGCGGTTTTCACCAGTGGATTTAGCACCTCATTTTACATAAATTAAGTCTTATAAGTCTACTCTCAAGGGTTGATAAAGGTACAAACGAATAAAATGTTTATATATCACATTATCAAATATCTATTATTTTCCATTTTACTCGATCTCCTAAACGGTTAAAGATAGGACATCGCGGTTTTCACCAGTGGATTTAGCACCTCATTTTACATAAAATATGTCCTATAAGTCTACTCTCATGAGTTGATAAAGGTACAAACGAATAAAATGTTTAAATATCACATTTTCAAATATCTATTATTCTCCATTTTACTCGATCTCCTAAACTGTTAAAGATAGGACATCGCGGTTTTTACCAGAGGATTTAGCACCTCATTTTACATAAAATAACTCCTATAAGTCTACTCTCAAGAGTTGATAAAGGTACAAACGAATAAATTATTTATATATCACATTTTCAAATATCTATTATTATCAATTTTACTCGATCTCTT
Organism: Silvanus unidentatus; assembly: GCA_963930825.1. Lineage (NCBI taxonomy): Eukaryota > Metazoa > Arthropoda > Insecta > Coleoptera > Silvanidae > Silvanus > Silvanus unidentatus. The sequence continues at coordinate 7,920,591 of OZ005762.1, forward strand.
AAACGGTTAAAGATAGGACATCGCGGTTTTTATCAGTGGATTTAGCACCTCATTTTACATAAAATAAGTCCTATAAGTCTACTCTCAAGAGTTGATAAAGGTACAAACGAATAAAACGTTTATATATCATATTTTCAAATATCTATTATTCTCCATTTTACTCGATCTCCTAAACGGTTAAAGATAGGACATCGCGTTTTTCACCAGTAGATTTAGCACATCATTTTACATAAAATAAGTCCTATAAGTCTACTCTCAAGGGTTGATAAAGGTACAAACGAATAAAATGTTTATATATCACATTTTCAAATATCTATTTTTGTCCATTTTACTCGATCTCCTAAACGGTTTAAGATAGGACATCGCGGTTTTCACCAGTGGATTTAGCACCTCATTTTACATAAAATAAGTCCTATAAGTCATTTCTTAAGAGTTGATAAAGGTACAAACGTATAAAATGTTTATATATCTCATTTTCAAATATCTATTATTCTCCATTTTACTCGATCTCCTAAACGGTTAAAGATAGGACATCGCGGTTTTCACCAGTGGATTTAGCACCTCATTTTACATAAATTAAGTCTTATAAGTCTACTCTCAAGGGTTGATAAAGGTACAAACGAATAAAATGTTTATATATCACATTATCAAATATCTATTATTCTCCATTTTACTCGATCTCCTAAACGGTTAAAGATAGGACATCGCGGTTATCACCAGAGGATTTAGCACCTCATTTTACATAAAATAAGTCCTATAAGTCTACTCTTAAGAGTTGATAAAGGTACAAACGAATAAAATGTTTATATATCACATTTTCAAATATCTATTATTCTCCATTTTACTCGATCTCCTAAACGGTTAAAGATAGGACATCGCGGTTTTTACCAGTGGATTTAGCACCTCATTTTACTTAAAATAAGTCTTATAAGTCTACTCTCAAGAGTTGATAAAGGTACAAACGAATAAAATGTTTATATATCACATTATCAGATATCTGTTATTCTCCATTTTACTCGATCTCCTAAACGGTTAAAGATAGGACATCGCGGTTTTCACCAGTGGATTTAGCACCTTATTTTAAATAAAATAAGTTCTATAAGTCTACTCTCAAGAGTTGATAAAGGTACAAACGAATAAAATGTTTATATATCACATTTTCAAATATCTATTATTCTCCATTTTACTCGATCTCCTAAACGGTTAAAGATAGGACATCGCGGTTTTCACCAGTAGATTTAGCACATCATTTTACATAAAATAAGTCCTATTAGTCATTTCTTAAGAGTTGATAAAGGTACAAACGTATAAAATGTTTATATATCTCATTTTCAAATATCTATTATTCTCCATTTTACTCGATCTCCTAAACGGTTAAAGATAGGACATCGCGGTTTTCACCAGTGGATTTAGCACCTCATTTTACATAAATTAAGTCTTATAAGTCTACTCTCAAGGGTTGATAAAGGTACAAACGAATAAAATGTTTATATATCACATTATCAAATATCTATTATTCTCCATTTTACTCGATCTCCTAAACGGTTAAAGATAGGACATCGCGAATTTCACCAGTGGATTTAGCACCTCATTTTACATAAAATATGTCCTATAAGTCTACTCTCATGAGTTGATAAAGGTACAAACGAATAAAATGTTTATATATCACATTTTCAAATATCTATTATTCTCCATTTTACTCGATCTCCTAAACTGTTAAAGATAGGACATCGCGGTTTTTACCAGAGGATTTAGCACCTCATTTTACATAAAATAACTCCTATAAGTCTACTCTCAAGAGTTGATAAAGGTACAAACGAATAAATTGTTTATATATCACATTTTCAAATATCTATTATTATCAATTTTACTCGATCTCTTAAACGGTTAAAGATAGGACATCGCGGTTTTTATCAGTGGATTTAGCACCTCATTTTACATAAAATAAGTCCTATAAGTCTACTCTCAAGAGTTGATAAAGGTACAAACGAATAAAACGTTTATATATCATATTTTCAAATATCTATTATTCTCCATTTTACTCGATCTCCTAAACGGTTAAAGATAGGACATCGCGTTTTTCACCAGTAGATTTAGCACATCATTTTACATAAAATAAGTCCTATAAGTCATTTCTTAAGAGTCGATAAAGGTACAAACGTATAAAATGTTTAAATATCTCATTTTCAAATATCTATTATTCTCCATTTTACTCGATCTCCTAAACGATTAAAGATAGGACATCGCGGTTTTCACCAGTGGATTTAGCACCTCATTTTACATAAAATAAGTCCTATAAGTCTACACTCAAGAGTTGATAAAGGTAAAATCGAATAAAATGTTTATATATCACATTTTCAAATATCTATTATTCTCCATTTTACTCGATCTCCTAAACGGTTAAAAATAGGACATCGCGGTTTTCACCAGTGGATTTAGCACCTCATTTTACATAAAATAAGTCCTATAAGTCTACTCTTAAGAGTTGATAAAGGTACAAACGAATAAAATGTTTATATATCACATTTTCAAATATCTATTATTCTCCATTTTACTCGATCTCCTAAACGGTTAAAGATAGGACATCGCGGTTTTCACCAGTGGATTTAGCACCTCATTTTACTTAAAATAAGTCTTATAAGTCTACTCTCAAGAAATGATAAAGGTACAAACGAATAAAATGTTTATATATCACATTATCAGATATCTGTTATTCTCCATTTTACTCGATCTCCTAAACGGTTAAAGGTAGGACATCGCGGTTTTCACCAGTGGATTTAGCACCTTATTTTAAATAAAATAAGTTCTATAAGTCTACTCTCAAGAGTTGATAAAGGTACAAACGAATAAAATATTTATATATATCATTTTCAAATATCTATTATTCTCCATTTTACTCGATCTCCTAAACGGTTAAAGATAGGACATCGCGGTTTTCACCAGTAGATTTAGCACTTCATTTTACATAAAATAAGTCCTATAAGTCATTTCTTAAGAGTTGATAAAGGTACAAACTTATAAAATGTTTATATATCTCATTTTCAAATATCTATTATTCTCCATTTTACTCGATCTCCTAAACGGTTAAAGATAGGACATCGCGGTTTTCACCAGTGGATTTAGCACCTCATTTTACATAAATTAAGTCTTATAAGTCTACTCTCAAGGGTTGATAAAGGTACAAACGTATAAAATGTTTATATATCACATTATCAAATATCTATTATTCTCCATTTTACTCGATCTCCTAAACGGTTAATGATAGGACATCGCGGATTTCACCAGTGGATTTAGCACCTCATTTTACATAAAATATGTCCTATAAGTCTACTCTCATGAGTTGATAAAGGTACAAACGAATAAAATGTTTATATATCACATTTTCAAATATCTATTATTCTCCATTTTACTCGATCTAATAAACTGTTAAAGATAGGACATCGCGGTTTTTACCAGAGGATTTAGCACCTCATTTTACATAAAATAACTCCTATAAGTCAACTCTCAAGAGTTGATAAAGGTACAAACGAATAATTTGTTTATATATCACATTTTCAAATATCTATTATTATCAATTTTACTCGATCTCTTAAACGGTTAAAGATAGGACATCGCGGTTTTTATCAGTGGATTTAGCACCTCATTTTACATAAAATAAGTCCTATAAGTCTACTCTCAAGAGTTGATAAAGGTACAAACGAATAAAACGTTTATATATCATATTTTCAAATATCTATTATTCTCCATTTTACTCGATCTCCTAAACGGTTAAAGATAGGACATCGCGTTTTTCAGCAGTAGACTTAGCACATCATTTTACATAAAATAAGTCCTATAAGTCATTTTTTAAGAGTTGATAAAGGTACAAACGTATAAAATGTTTAAATATCTCATTTTCAAATATCTATTATTCTCCATTTTACTCGATCTCCTAAACGATTAAAGATAGGACATCGCGGTTTTTACCAGTGGATTTAGCACCTCATTTTACATAAAATAAGTCCTATAAGTCTACTCTCAAGAGTTGATAAAGGTACAAACGAATAAAACGTTTATATATCATATTTTCAAATATCTATTATTCTCCATTTTACTCGATCTCCTAAACGGTTAAAGATAGGACATCGCGTTTTTCACCAGTAGATTTAGCACATCATTTTACATAAAATAAGTCCTATAAGTCATTTCTTAAGAGTTGATAAAGGTACAAACGTATAAAATGTTTAAATATCTCATTTTCAAATATCTATTATTCTCCATTTTACTCGATCTCCTAAACGGTTAAAGATAGGGCATCGCGGTTTTCACCAGTGGCTTTAGCACCTCATTTTACATAAAATAAGTCTTATAAGTCTACTCTCAAGAGTTGATAAAGGTACAAATGAATAAAATGTTTATTTATCACTTTATCAAATATCTATTATTCTCCATTTTACTCGATCTCCTAAACAGTTAAAGATAGGACATCGCTGTTTTCACCAGTGGATTTAGCACCTCATTTTACATAAAATAAGTCTTATAAGTCTACCCTCAAGAGTTGATCAAGGTACAAACGAATAAAATGTTTATATATCATATTTTCAAATATCTATTATTCTCCATTTTACTCGATCTCCTAAACGGTTAAAGATATGACATCGCGGTTTTCACCAGTGAATTTAGCACCTCATTTTACATAAAATATGTCCTATAAGTCTACTCTCAAGGGTTGATAAAGGTACAAACGAATAAAATGTTTATATATCACATTTTCAAATATCTATTTTTGTCCATTTTACTCGATCTCCTAAACGGTTTAAGATAGGACATCGCGGTTTTCACCAGTGGATTTAGCACCTCATTTTACATAAAATAAGTCTTATAAGTCTACCCTCAAGAGTTGATCAAGGTACAAACGAATAAAATGTTTATATATCACATTTTCAAATATCTATTATTCTCCATTTTACTCGATCTCCTAAACGGTTAAAGATAGGACATCGCGTTTTTCACCAGTAGATTTAGCACATCATTTTACATAAAATAAGTCGTATAAGTCATTTCTTAAGAGTTGATAAAGGTGCAAACGTATAAAATGTTTAAATATCTCATTTTCAAATATCTATTATTCTCCATTTTACTCGATCTCCGAAACGATTAAAGATAGGACATCGCGGTTTTCACCAGTGGATTTAGCACCTCATTTTACATAAAATAAGTCCTATAAGTCTACTCTCAAGAGTTGATAAAGGTAAAATCGAATAAAATGTTTATATATCACATTTTCAAATATCTATTATTCTCCATTTTACTCGATCTCCTAAACGGTTAAAAATAGGACATCGCGGTTTTCACCAGTGGATTTAGCACCTCATTTTACATAATATATGTCCTATAAGTCTACTCTCATGAGTTGATAAAGGTACAAACGAATAAAATGTTTATATATCACATTTTCAAATATCTATTATTCTCCAATTTACTCGATCTCCTAAACTGTTAAAGATAGGACATCGCGGTTTTTACCAGAGGATTTAGCACCTCATTTTACATAAAATAACTCCTATAAGTCTACTCTCAAGAGTTGATAAAGGTACAAACGAATAAATTGTTTATATATCACATTTTCAAATATCTATTATTATCAATTTTACTCGATCTCTTAAACGGTTAAAGATAGGACATCGCGGTTTTTATCAGTGGATTTAGCACCTCATTTTACATAAAATAAGTCCTATAAGTCTACTCTCAAGAGTTGATAAAGGTACAAACGAATAAAACGTTTATATATCATATTTTCAAATATCTATTATTCTCCATTTTACTCGATCTCCTAAACGGTTAAAGATAGGACATCGCGGTTTTCACCAGTGAATTTAGCACCTCATTTTACATAAAATAAGTCCTATAAGTCTACTCTCAAGAGTTGATAAAGGTACAAACGAATAAAACGTTTATATATCATATTTTCAAATATCTATTATTCTCCATTTTACTCGATCTCCTAAACGGTTAAAGATATGACATCGCGGGTTTCACCAGTAAATTTAGCACCTCATTTTACATAAAATATGTCCTATAAGTCTACTCTCAAGGGTTGATAAAGGTACAAACGAATAAAATGTTTATATATCACATTTTCAAATATCTATTTTTGTCCATTTTACTCGATCTCCTAAACGGTTTAAGATAGGACATCGCGGTTTTCACCAGTGGATTTAGCACCTCATTTTACATAAAATAAGTCTTATAAGTCTACCCTCAAGAGTTGATCAAGGTACAAACGAATAAAATGTTTATATATCATATTTTCAAATATCTATTATTCTCCATTTTACTCGATCTCCTAAACGGTTAAAGATATGACATCGCGGTTTTCACCAGTGAATTTAGCACCTCATTTTACATAAAATATGTCCTATAAGTCTACTCTCAAGGGTTGATAAAGGTACAAACGAATAAAATGTTTATATATCACATTTTCAAATATCTATTTTTGTCCATTTTACTCGATCTCCTAAACGGTTTAAGATAGGACATCGCGGTTTTCACCAGTGGATTTAGCACCTCATTTTACATAAAATAAGTCTTATAAGTCATTTCTTAAGAGTTGATAAAGGTACAAACGTATAAAATGTTTATATATCTCATTTTCAAATATCTATTATTCTCCATTTTACTCGATCTCCTAAACGGTTAAAGATAGGACATCGCGGTTTTCACCAGTGGATTTAGCACCTCATTTTACATAAAATATGTCCTAAAAGTCTACTCTCATGAGTTGATAAAGGTACAAACGAATAAAATGTTTATATATCACATTTTCAAATATCTATTATTCTCCATTTTACTCGATCTCCTAAACGGTTAAAGATAGGACATCGCGGTTTTCACCAGTAGATTTAGCACATCATTTTACATAAAATAAGTCCTATAAGTCATTTCTTAAGAGTTGATAAAGGTACAAACGTATAAAATGTTTATATATCTCATTTTCAAATATCTATTATTCTCCATTTTACTCGATCTCCTAAACGGTTAAAGATAGGACATCGCGGTTTTCACCAGTGGATTTAGCACCTCATTTTACATAAAATAACTCCTATAAGTCTACTCTCAAGAGTTGATAAAGGTACAATCGAATAAATTGTTTATATATCACATTTTCAAATATCTATTATTATCAATTTTACTCGATCTCTTAAACGGTTAAAGATAGGACATCGCGGTTTTTATCAGTGGATTTAGCACCTCATTTTACATAAAATAAGTCCTATAAGTCTACTCTCAAGAGTTGATAAAGGTACAAACGAATAAAACGTTTATATATCATATTTTCAAATATCTATTATTCTCCATTTTACTCGATCTCCTAAACGGTTAAAGATAGGACATCGCGTTTTTCACCAGTAGATTTAGCACATCATTTTACATAAAATAAGTCCTATAAGTCATTTCTTAAGAGTTGATAAAGGTACAAACGTATAAAATGTTTAAATATCTCATTTTCAAATATCTATTATTCTCCATTTTACTCGATCTCCTAAACGATTAAAGATAGGACATCGCGGTTTTCACCAGTGGATTTAGCACCTCATTTTACATAAAATAAGTCCTATAAGTCTACTCTCAAGAGTTGATAAAGGTAAAATCGAATAAAATGTTTATATATCACATTTTCAAATATCTATTATTCTCCATTTTACTCGATCTCCTAAACGGTTAAAAATAGGACATCGCGGTTTTCACCAGTGGATTTGGCACCTCATTTTACATAAAATAAGTCCTATAAGTCTACTCTTAAGAGTTGATAAAGGTACAAACGAATAAAATGTTTATATATCACATTTTCAAATATCTATTATTCTCCATTTTACTCGATCTCCTAAACGGTTAAAGATAGGACATCGCGTTTTTCACCAGTAGATTTAGCACATCATTTTACATAAAATAAGTCCTATAAGTCATTTCTTAAGAGTTGATAAAGGTACAAACGTATAAAATTTTTAAATATCTCATTTTCAAATATCTATTATTCTCCATTTTACTCGATCTCCTAAACGGTTATAGATAGGGCATCGCGGTTTTCACCAGTGGATTTAGCACCTCATTTTACATAAAATAAGTCTTATAAGTCTACTCTCAAGAGTTGATAAAGGTACAAACGAATAAAATGTTTATTTATCACTTTATCAAATATCTATTATTCTCCATTTTACTCGATCTCCTAAACAGTTAAAGATAGGACATCGCTGTTTTCACCAGTGGATTTAGCACCTCATTTTACATAAAATAAGTCTTATAAGTCTACTCTCAAGAGTTGATAATGGTACAAACGAATAAAATGTTTATATATCACATTATCAAATATCTATTATTCTCAATTTTACTTGATCTCCTAAACGGTTAAAGATAGGACATCGCGGTTTTTATCAGTGGATTAAGCACCTCATTTTACATAAAATAAGTCTTATAAGTCTACCCTCAAGAGTTGATCAAGGTACAAACGAATAAAATGTTTATATATCATATTTTCAAATATCTATTATTCTCCATTTTACTCGATCTCCTAAACGGTTAAAGATATGACATCGCGGTTTTCACCAGTGAATTTAGCACCTCATTTTACATAAAATATGTCCTATAAGTCTACTCTCAAGGGTTGATAAAGGTACAAACGAATAAAATGTTTATATATCACATTTTCAAATATCTATTTTTGTCCATTTTACTCGATCTCCTAAACGGTTTAAGATAGGACATCGCGGTTTTCACCAGTGGATTTAGCACCTCATTTTACATAAAATAAGTCCTATAAGTCATTTCTTAAGAGTTGATAAAGGTACAAACGTATAAAATGTTTATATATCTCATTTTCAAATATCTATTATTCTCCATTTTACTCGATCTCCTAAACGGTTAAAGATCGGACATCGCGGTTTTCACCAGTGGATTTAGCACCTCAT